>VXBR01002968.1:209220-222401 GCA_013400215.1 Cisticola juncidis | reverse complement strand
GGGCAGCTGAGGCGAGCGGTGGGGTAGAGCCGGGCAGTGAGGCAGAGCCGAGGGAGCGCTGCCGCCTTCCCGCTCAGCCCCTTCGCATCTCCCGCCGGGGCTGAGCGACACCGCCCGCTCCGCCTCCCCACGGGGCGCCTCCACCGGGAGACATCCGGAGGGGGGGCGAGCGGGAAAGCGCAGCGGCTACCCCGCGCCCCTCCACGCTCACACACATCTCCCACCCCCCCGCCAGGGTAATGGTTCAGCCCGCCCCGCCCGGCCCCGCCCCCGGGGCGTGTTGGCGGGAGAATCGAGCGCGACAGCGCGCGGTTTTGGCGCGCGGACTCATGTGAAACAGGGAAATAACCCCAGCCCAGACAAAAGGAAAAATACAAATTCCAGCGATTTAAATATGAAGGATGACGGTCCCCGCACGGCTGTACAGTCCATGAAGCGCACAGGGTATTTTAAGGGGCGGTTCCAACCCCACGCCAGACGTTTACCACATACATTTCACAATAACATGGCATTAAATTTCCTATCAACAGCAAAGAAGGTTGGGTAACGACACGAGGTCGCTATGCCTTGGCTTGTGGACCTTTCTGGGGTTTTTAATTGCACATGCATGCACAGTGAGATCCCATTTGTCCTGTTAGTGGGCATAGACTCACATTTTAGAACAGTAATTCAGTAATTCATGACCTGAAGAACCAGGTCATGAAATGGCCAGCAGAACACAAACAGCTTTTAACAATAATACATTTGCAGTCTGAAGGCTGGTGGGACACTTCAGAGAGATGGTTTTCTTTTGGCCTTACAATCGCAGGATTACTAAGGTTGAAAAAGCCTTACAGTAACAGGCTCCTTAAGGGTGGAACAACCCTCTAAGATCATCAAGTACAACCATTATTAACGAGGCACTGCTAAGTCCATCACTAAACCATGTCCCCAAGTACCACATCTGGTAAAACAGATGGCAGAAGTAGCAAACAAAAATTTGTTTGGTGGGTTTTTCTAGTCAGTTTAAAACACTAAAGCAACTATCGAAGTGCAGCAATAGTTTTGGAGAAACTTTCTGAGCACACAATAACAGGTGTTTGTTTTTGATTTTTTTAATAAAGATACACTTCAGACTTGCTATGCATGAAGGGATTTACTTTGAAAATTCCCTTCCTGTTGCCTGGCCTTACAGCAGTAAATTTTATACAAACTCACACCTTCTGTCTGGAACCTGCATGAACATCCACATTCCTGCAGGAAAATCTGCGCTGCTGGCACCTCTCCTTTCCCACTACTGTGGAAAACAGAAGTGTGTTCTTGAACCAAGGTCATGCCTGAAGTACAGCAGGAGTGCAAAACATGCACAAACTCCCCTCCCTTCAGCCTGGCCCTGGCACAAGATAGAACAGCATGTTTACCTGAACACACCCAAGCAAGGCAGACAGACGACAGCTACAGCCTGAAAGCTGCACAGTGCTTTTAGCACAACACTATCAACAGATTAAATTCAGTTTATCCAGCAGAACTATCTGCTGGGACACAGCTCAGGGATTACAGCTGCACTGCATATTTCTGTCCTCCTCAGCAACAACAACCCTTCAGAAAAGCAGTTTCATACCATGGTGAGAATTTAAGGGGAGGAGATATCCTCAGCTGTGACCTCAAAGGAGTTTTACAAACAAAACAAAGTACACACAACCCGTGGCCTTTCAGAACTGCCAGTGAAGGATGGTTTCCACAAGCAGAGATAATGTAGCAGCTGTAAGATTATCGCAGTGGAAGCATGCCAACAGAAGATACTTGTCACTTCTAGGGACAAACAGAAAACCTGTCTACTGAAGTTCAGGGTTTATTTTGTCTTAATTACACTGAGCACAGATTTATGCAGAGATTTAATCACGCTGGGTAAAATTAAAGGAAAAACTGGGGGCGGAGTGCCAGATTTCTGCTTTGCTTAGCTCAGTTGTAAACTCTGTGTCAGACAGCCTTGGGTAGGTAAACAAGTGCATGGACAGGCTGCATTCCAGTTTTGACTGCTCTGTTTAGACTAATGAGGTTACTAATTAGAACACAGGATGATTCTACATCCAGCGGCAGCACTGCATGAAATGACTTTAGCAGAACTCAAACTTCATCTGCTGTTTCATTCCTTACCTTGTGCTACCATAGCTTGTTCAAGCACAGAGAATCTGGATTAGGGAATAAATCTGCCCAAAATTTAACTGCCACAGGCAGATTGGTTATGCTATGTCTAGTCCAATATCTTCAACCAAGAAATACAAAGCTCTTTTAAGGACTGCTGAATTGCAAATCCTATGGACGTGTCACTAAATCCACTGCAGGCCCTGTCCATCATAAGCAAAAGCTTAAGGGCTCTTAATACTCATAAAATACTTAAGATGAGTTTAAGTATTTCTCAACTGCTTATTACTCTCACCTAGCAGTTTCATCTTCTCCAGCAGGAGATCCTTCCATGGCAGGATGGGTTCCGGGACTTCAGCTTCTCCCTTCCACTAAGTTACAGTGCCCTAAACAAATTAAGGGGCTAGAGAAAACCAGAATTGTAAGCTGCCTGCAGGAGTCTAATTTTCATCTTAGGATGAAAGGAGGAAGACTCCTCCTTTCCCCTTTTAGCAAGGGCTAAACATCCAAAATCATACCCAAACCAAACAAAACACCTAAAACAAACAAGGACTACTGAACCCACATATTCTTTTTATAATCAAACTGACAACACAACTGCAAAAGCAGACTAACAAGGACTTTTAAAGTTAAAGTCTTTAATTCTTCTGCATAAAGGCAAATTGCCAAAAATGTAACACATCCCTTATTTACAATCATCATAAATCACAAGGAAGCATGCAGACTGGAACAACAAGGTTGTAAATATTACCTCTCAGAAAAGTGCTGTACAGATCCCTTGTACACACACGCTGGGTGCTCTGTGGTGTGTGACTGATAACCCTTGTGTTGGGAAAAATGCCCAAGCATGCCTGGAAATAACATTTTGGGAGTGAGAGCAGTTTCTGGGGAAGCAGCTTTCTCCAAATCATCAGCACAATGGGCTCTTGGCCCCACAGCAAGGGAAAGCAAAACCAAACTCCTGCAGAGAGATGAGTCCCAGCTCCAGCAGACATTGGTATCCAGTACATGCTACACAAGGACTGCAAAATTCTTGTAACTGGCACACGAATTTAGTCCAAACCACTGTAGGCACAGCTCTCACTTCAAACTTCTGCACACAGTGCTAGCAGAGTAAATAAAAGGAGAGCCTATCCCAACACCATCACAACCCTTAGCCTGGACATGAGCAGCTCCACACCTGCAAATACTGCTATTCATCCCCAATAGCTGCAGGAACAACAGGCACTGAATGCATCTTCTCCTGCTCTTTAACTGTAGACTGGCTCTTTGGGTCAGGCTGCAACACACATAAAAGCAAAATCCAGATATTTAAGTTGTGCTGCTGTTCTAACAGTCACTCAGCCCCTTCAAAAAAAGGATCTGATTTTGATAAACCATCTACCTGTCCCTTCTCTTCTCTCAGCTGGCTTAGTCAAATGCCAGCTCAATACATCTCAGAGAACAATAAATAGGCCAAATGGGTGATCACCCAATCTAAAAGTTATGAACAGCTTGTCTTTAATGACTGGAGGAAGGCTGAAATTATGTACATTCTTTTGAAGCAGTTCTTTGGGCTGGATGTCCAATTCTGGTCCAGTGGAGCAGAGGGGTTCCTTGGTTGGAAGGGTTGCACTCTTCAGTCTGACTTGACACTGGACCAATTCACTGGTGAAACATCAGCACGCTCTGAACAAGATCTCCAGAGAGAATGGCAGCATCCATCACCCGAAGCAGCCTTTGAAATACAATGCACATGTCACCTGCCAGGGCAGGCACAGCAGAAATGTCCTCACAAAAGCTTTAAGGAACATCCACTGTCATTGCAGCACAATGAAATCTGAAGTTTGACACTTGAGGCACAACTTGCAGAAAACAATCTATCCATATAAAGATCTGGAGAAACCTAAACAAAAAAGCAGGTAACAGCATTTTATACATTTGCTGTATCCAGGCATTAACAACAACACATTTCCTCTTTTAAGCTGTAGTGTTACAGTAGCAGTAAGAGAGCACTGCATATAGTGAGCTTAAAGCACAGTATAAAAAAGAAACCCATAATGTCTCTACTAAACAAAGTGTTATAGCTAGTATGAACATTTTGAGCACATAAATTACTGAAAAAATACAGAACTAGATACTCTACTTTCCTAACAGATTTATCAGAGAGAACAGGAAGCAGCTGAGCTTATTTTTCCCAATCCCTTGCATAATTTTCATCTAAATCTCATAATTAATTAATAAAATACTTTTATCTCAATTCTAATAAACAAATTTCTGCCATATCTTAAGTATTCTATTGACTAAGTTTTTTTCCCTAGAAAGCAACCAGATACATTCTCATTTATTCTTGTTTAAGACAGAAATTTCTTTTTAGCAAAAGGGAAGATAGTGTGGCATTCTACCATTTAAACCACTATTTGGTTTTCAAGCAAGATTAAATTTCCACAGATAAAGTTCCTGACACCTGAGTTAGAGCTCATCAGACCTAAAAGCCAAGGTTAAAGGCAATGTTGCTTCAAATACTGATCTTTCCATCCCAGAAAACCAATGTGTTGCTCCACAGAGAAGGTATTTAATTCATTTTACATGTTCTACATTTAACAGAGCTTTTTTTCAAGTGATTACAAACCCACTGAATATATACATATTAATACAGCCTTATTTACAATAAAACTGCAAAAAAAGCTGAATATCAACTATGTGAAAACCAGAAAGGCTCTGAACTGTGACAGAGATGCTTCTTTTACCTGAATAATTTCACCTTCTGTTGATTGCATGTATGCTGACTGTAAATCTCTTCCTCTTTTAGTGTAGGTCCTACATGACAGCACCAGTTTTCCAAGGCTTGATCTGCTGATCTCAGACTACATCCCTATTCTTCAAGTCTTTTTGTCACAGAAGAAATTCTTTCTTCAATACTTCTATATACAAAGAGAGACTAGATATTTTCAAATATTGAATTAGCACTTTAGAAAAGTGAATGCATGCTAAATCTTATTCATGCACAAAGAATTTAAATTAAAAATCAATAACGTCAAAAGAAAAATCCCATCAGCATAATTTTTTAAAAGCTCTAGCTGCCTCTTCCTCACATTGCTATAATCCAAAATCTAAGTGTAAAACTAATTCTAGCCATATTCTTAATGAGTTTTATAAGGCAAAATATTCAAAGGTCACTGTTTAACAGACATTTATATCCTAGTCCATGTTTCAGAGCCTGCATCAAATGTAGATCAAACAATCTAATTACACAAAAGACTAAGTGCTAAAAAAACCTGTTTGACCCAGATTACCATCCATCCTATTAATGCACCTAAGGACTCTACAGTCCAAGAGAAAATTTTCACTAAAATCTACTACTACAAATGCCAAGTTGCGGCTTCATCACAAAAATATTAAGAGGCAGAAAAGCTGCTACTGAAATACTTAAAAACCTGGCACTTTTCATTGGAGACATAAAAACATATTTTCTGGCTGACAGATAACAATTTCAGTTTGGTAAGTCTGAAGCATTAGATCTTTTAATTAAAGTGCTGTATTAAGTGCAAGAGGATGGGATAAAACCCTAATAAAATAGAAGAGAAACTGATCTGCCTGAACTGAACAGTTGGACTCTGTCAAATGATACTGTGGATGGGCTACTGAAACAGAACAGATCAAGTAAGTAGTCAGCACAAACTCACCTTGGTATTTAGATTTTTTTCCTCAATATTGTATCTTCAGCATTTGCACTTTCCCATCCTCTGTCAGGGTATTCTGACTGATGTCCTTCCAATAAACTGCTACAAAGTTTAAGCCTACAATTAAAAAAATACCAAAACCAAAAACTAAGTGGCTTTATTATGGTAACTTTTAAATAGTAATATACAGCTACAACTCATTTACATTAACACAGACTGTAACATGAAAACATAAGGATACAGTTTTACCACAGAACATATAAATATTGATCAACACATCCTTAAGACAAACAGTAAAAAAACGCTAAATAAAAATTAGAAATCAAATGTTTATAATAAATACCTGGATTGAATCACAGCAAGAAAGCAACTAAGCTTCTAAAATAATATGGAAAAATACCCCTCAAACCCCAAGTGAGGAGCTGCATTTGATACCTCTCCAGCCTGCAGTCTGCATCTCTGCAAGGCTTGCTGTCAGGCAGAAAGGAACTGGATTTCCTCTGCTTTGGATTGTTCCACCCTGAAGAACAACTGGCTGGAACTGGGTCACTGCATAAAAACAAACAACTACCATTGTTGTCACTACAAAACAATCTCCAGGGAGACAGAGAGGAAGCTTCCAGCTCTTAGCTGAGGAAGTGAGGCAAACTTCCAATTCTTTCCACAAGACAGAGCGTGAAAGGGACTGATCATTTTCCAGCATTACCTGGGATGGCAGAAGCAGCAGAAAGCAACAGATGGAGAGTGGGACTGGAAAAAGCCAAGTAAACTCAACAGAAATAACAACCAAACGTACCATGTGCTGGTGGAAATGTTAGAGGGCAAAAATAAAGTAGTAGTAACCAGTGAAGGAAAAGATTAAAAAGAAAATGTCATCTTTACAGCATAAGCAATAAATAGAAATAGCAACATGATCACTGGGGTGTTTACCTTGTTATTTCTATACTTTGTTCTACAGTCATTACTTCATCTTTTTCACCAAAGGCTTCCCACTCTGAGCACTTAGAAAAAGCCTCCTTACGTCCTGAGTCAGTGAGGCTGGAAAGAAAATGAAAATGTCTGAATCTATGCACTGTGGTAACACAGTTCCCCTTAATTTTTCAGAAGAGGACTAAGTAGAGAGATGAAACAATACCTGTATAAATATTTTTATTAAGGTTAGTGTGAAATGTCTACTAAACTGCCA
Organism: Cisticola juncidis; assembly: GCA_013400215.1. Classification (NCBI taxonomy): domain Eukaryota; kingdom Metazoa; phylum Chordata; class Aves; order Passeriformes; family Cisticolidae; genus Cisticola; species Cisticola juncidis. The sequence goes on along the minus strand of VXBR01002968.1, from coordinate 215,429 downwards.
AAATCCTTAGTGTTGCCGAAATCTACACACAAAATACAACCTGTGCTGGGTCTTCTGACACTTTGCAATGGAACACTGTAAATATTTGCTATCATACAGCACGATTATGCTGACATGATTTCCCTTCCACATTTAGATAAAATAAAACTATTAACAAAGGGAGGGGAAAATACCAGTCATATTCCAAAAGTCAGTTCATAATATCAATGAATTCCCACCTGGAGAATCGTTTCATACCTTTCCAGTGTGTGGTACATCTGCAGATAATGGTTTTTGCTCTCTGAAACCACAGAGGAGTCAGAATTGTTTCTTTTCCTGCGTTTCCATACTGGAGAAGAATCGGGAGAACAGGAACTACAAAAACAGATTTTACATACGTAACATTTTTTTATCCATGTTTAAATGTTTATCAGTATTCTGCTAAATAACAGCATATGCTTCAGCAGAAGTTTTCTTTTGAGGTATGATTCTTCAGTTATACAGAGGAACACTGAGAAAATTGCTCACATTTTGAAATCAAAACCATTTTGAGCTCCATACACGTCCCCCCAGGACAAGATATTTCAGTAAACAGAGACGTGCATGTTGTAGTCAGTCTCTGTTGTTCTGCAGAAAGAACAAAACTATGAAGGATGGGGACTCCTGGTTCTGAAAAAGCTCCAAAGCTCCTCTACTTTTAGAACATTCCAACAATGGTTAAAGAAACCTCAGTACTCCACTGTATAAACTGAGAATATGAAAAAATACTGCATTTGCTTCTGTTACATCATATAATTCTGCAGTGGTGGTTATTTTTCCATATTCAATGCTCTGTACCACTGATGGATTACATTCAACAGCAGAAGTGTCAAACTCCAAAACTGGGTATTTACTGCCCTTTCACAGTAAACATTTCCTACAAAAACCTGACAGCACTGACATGTACTGAATTATTTCCCCAAGATAAGCACAGAAGTTTTCCCTCATACCTCTCAGGTGTGTAGGCAGTCTGTCTGCATTCATCTTCACACTCATTTCTCTTCTGCTTTTCGTCAAACACAAAGGAGCCAGAAACATCCTCATCTTTGCAGAACTGTTCTTGGGAACTACCTGAAGGTTCTGTACTACTAAACAAAGGAGGACAAAAAAAAGCTTTAAAAAACTACTCATCTGGCTTACTGCTCCAAACAGAAAACAGTTCAGCTGTACTAATAATTAACATTTCATGTCATACGACACCCAAATGGTGTAAAAACTACAATTTCTACCACACATCAATTACAACACAGGTAAAACTATTTATACAGTGCAGTAACACAGCTAAGAGAACTCCATTCACTCTTCCCCTCCTAATTTACTAGTCCAAATCTTGTCAAGTGTAAGGTGGCATTAGGGTAGCTGAGCTAGCCTTCTAACAGAAATTCAAAGTTGTGAAAAGATAAAAGTATTTCCTTCTTGAACACAGTTGCCACCATCCTGCAGAGAGCACAAATCTCTCTCTCATCTTCTTAAACATCTCAAATCCTCTAACATGTTGTCACCATAGGACACGTGGTTCCACTGACATCAGGAAAAGGAAAGATGGAAAGTTATAAAAGGAATAGTAATCACCACATTTCTGCTTATGTCTCTCACTTTCCAGAAAAGTAATGTTACCTTGTGCCCACCACTGCAAATACAAAAGGGAAGGGAATGTACTACTGCAGGCAGACCAAATGCCTTTCTGCCCATAACACCTGATTGCAGATTAACTTAGACTAAATACCTGGAATATTTTGAAGACTAACAGAATTCAAATGGAAAACAATGCATTCAAGAAGACTCCTATTTTTGAGTCTGGTATTTTTTATCCCAGTTGGGAATGCTCTAAAGGAACTACAGAGCCCTGCTTAAACTCCTTAAGCCCTGACTTAGTTCACCCACATAACATACACGGGCTGCAGATCCCAGGTTTCTTCAGCAGGAGGATCCCAGGCATGCAGTGCTATCTTCCACAGCCTGATCTGCTGGTCCCAGGACCGACGGCTGTACTTCTTAAACTTGTTGGGAGTTCTAGGGTGAACTCCTGGAATTCGCTGGTTCCTGTAAATGCACAGTAACCTTTATGATTTCAGAACATAAGGAGTTTTTTCCTTAGAAAGAATCCTAACTCCATCAGGTCACACAAGCATCAGTGATCTAATAAATACAATGTTCATTTTTAAACACTTAACTGCAGTGTGTATAAGACATTATCAGAAATAGATCACAAAAACAACAACTAACCATAATGTGCTAACCATAGTCACACTGGAAGCTCATCCAGTCCAGCACTCTGACAGCTGCCAAAAGCAGATCCCTACTGCCCATGAACAAAGATGAAACAGAAGAATAACTTACTGCTTCAGTGTTATCCTAACCTCCAGCTCCTTCTATTTTACTCCTCCTGAGTCAAGTGCAGCTTCTTTTATTCAGTATTGTACTGAGTCTGTCGAGGATGGAGTTACCTTCCTCCACAGCAGTCCCTGTAGTGCTGTGTTGTGCATTAATTGCTAAAACAGTGCTGATACACACACTGATTTTGGGGCATTACTGAAGAGTGCTTGCAAGGCTTCAAGGCCTTCTTCTCCCTTCCCCACCCCACAGACACTAAGGTGAGAGTGAACACTGACTTGAGAGGAGAAAGTGCTGGGACAGCTGACTCCAATTACCCAGAGATATCACACATTATATAATGTCACACTCAGCAATAAAAACCACAGGAAGAATTTGAAGAGAACTAAGGCTGTGTGCTATTCTACACACACACACACACACACACACACACACCAGGAACAAATAAGAGTTTATCTGGAAATCTGCAACACCATGCAACTTACTTTGGAACTTCTTTAATGTATCTGTCATACGCGAGGGTATTCTTTCCAAAATTGATCTGTTTTTGTCTTCTCCTCAGGACCACTTCATCAGTTTCCCTTTCAGCTGGGTTAGCAGAGTCACTCGAAACAGAACTTGAAAATAAAAACAAGAACTAAGTTGAAATGAACCTTAGGAGTTTTATAAGAAGTTGCATAAACACATATTCTAGAACTGCCCTGTATTCTCACTGTTAGACAGCGAGCACAACTCTTAACCTCACTAGTTAAAGGAAGTGAAAGCTGTGCTAATCAAATCTGAATCTCAAATAATCACACAAGTAGCTTTTGAGATAAAACTTCTCAGTGCTACTCCCTCCTTTAGGCTTCCTTAAGGCTTGATATGAAACAGCCTGTCTGTGGTTTCAAATCTTCATTAATGCATGTAAAGTAGTCAGAGATCATCAGATGGTTATTGCTAAAACCAATGCAACAACAAGCAGTAATAGTTCAATACCTACTTGGCAATTTTTTTATTTGATGTCCTCATTGTTTTGTCTTCTTCAATTCTACCTTCCCAGCTGTGGCAACTGGAAAGCGACCCAGAATGTTCTGATGTTGTAGAGCTAGAAAATAATGGGAATTCAACATGAATGTTGTCTGCTTGAAACACATTTAATCAACAATACATCAATAATGGACAAAACCACCTCCACAGCTGTAGAACTGCTGGCATGTTCCTTCTCTATTTCAGTTCTAAGTCACCTTCAGCCTGCCCTCTTCTGTCCATTTCAATGCCTCAACATTTAACAAGCCATGTAAGTAATACAGAAGCAGAGTTAGCTGATAGTCTTACTTTCCCTAAATGGTTTCACATCAACAGATCAAATTACCATCCAAGCTGAAAATGTCATTTTAACACAAGACAAAGATTTCACACTGAAAAGGAACATATCCACTCAGCAAAAGAGAAACACAGAACACTGCTGGCACATCCACTTAAGTCTCACACTCATGCCACACTCATGAATACAGGGCTTTCCTAAGCTCTTCAAAAGATTAATTCATTACCAAAGCAATATTAAACATGCCATCAAAATTAAAATCATCATCATACAGTGGAATACTCAGAAATGTATGAATTACATAAAAAATATTTTCATGTACCCTTAATAAAACATTTCCTCTTACATTCTGTTCAGTTTTCTGCACATATCTCAGCATTCCCCACTTTTCATCCTTGCTATCAGACTGTAAGATACCAATCTCAACCACTTCATTCACCTTGGACCTTTAGTCTGGAATATCCAAAAACCAAACAAAATATTCATAGAATTACCCAAGTATAAAATTCTATCTCATCTCAGATTGTCCTCAGTAATGGACTGTAAGGAAAAAAAAGGTGCTCACTAAAAACTGCAGTACAGCTGAATACACCAAGTGGACTGTGAAGCACACACACACACACGCCCACATGAAGATGTATATGCAAGATGTAAACATGAAGATGTATATGCAAGTAGGAAAATAACAGCAAATGGCTTCACTGGGAGTTTTAGACCAATAGTGAAGACTTCAGCAATAAAGGGCTTAAACTACTGCTTCAGTACATAGCCTTTCTCCCTTTCATTTGAATATTTGCTAATACTGTGGCACGTATTTCAATGAGACAAACTGGATGGTCTTCTTTAGGCATGATACAGGTACCATCTCCCAACTCTGTGCTACTCTATTATAAGAAAACACTCAATCTAAACATGTCCAAGCTTTTCTTGGAGTCCTAAAGAACAGTTCAGCAAAATGGAATTTAAAAAAAAATTACACTTATTCCTTACCTCTCCAGCCAGTGGTCTGAATGGCCACACTGATATTCCTCAAACATCACAGAATCTGAATCATTGCAGCTTCTACGTTCCTGTTCTTGATGCCAGCAGTGTGGATGTTGCACAGAACTAGAAAACAAGAATTTTCATGTGAAATCAAGTCACTGGTAGTCCCTGAACATGGCCTATAGAAATCAAATATTGTCAATCAGATTTGGCATACAGATATGTGATTTACATCAACTTAATCACACAACACATACTTAAAAAAGGTGTTAGTTCAATTGCTGAGAAAGTATCTTTAACTAATGCAGTTACGACCTAAAAAATTTCAAATAAACTGTTAATATTTAGATAACTAAAAAGATACTCTTTTTGCAAACAAAATGGTGAGGAAGAAAAACCTAATTGAGGACTGCCACCAGTTTATGGACTTGTGGACATGTGCCAACATCCATAGACCATCCTCTGTCAGCAATGCATTATCTGACATTAATTTACTGCCCCATCCAGTAGTAAACTCCTAGTGAAGGCAAGTCCAGTAACTACACTTCAACCCAATTGCTAAGGAGAAGTAGGTCAAATGTTTATGTGGAAACACTTTTACACAGGAAATTCTTGACCAGACGCAGCTGCGGAGCCCTCACAAGGAAGCCTGGGACGAGGAGCTGCCTGTAATGCTTACAACACACTGGCCAGTCAGCCAGGGATTGTTTAAGGCTCTCTACATCCTGCTCCTCGGTTCTGGCGGCTTTGACATCTTAAATGACAGGTTACTAAACAAAACCCAATCGTAGCGTCTACTAACACAGTGAGAGCCCTCACCCTTCTGGGTTAAGGACCACACCTGCACATCCACCGCCACGCCCGCCCGAGAGAACGATCCGGTGCTGCAGCATCTGCACTGTAAACACGCCGTGTTTCTGTATGTGTGGGTACAGCAAACACACCGCTCCGTACGTGCCAGGTCCCTGCCCCTGGCTCCACAAGGGGGAAGGAAGGATTTCTGCTCTTTTACTCCTGTGTTAACCACCCATGTTTTCTTTCCCTTCCTCCTCCGCCCTGCTTGGCTTTGGGAGTTCCCTGCTCCCAGCGGGATCCAAGTTACCAACAACAACACCCAGCACAAACAGCTTCCTCGGAACCACAGACCCAGGCAAAACAGCTTCCAAACACGGTCAGTTTCGCCTACGGCAATGAACCCTTCTGTAACCACCTTCAACAATTACTCGGTTTAACGACTTGAAAGATTTTTTTTAAAAAAACAAGCTTAGGTACCTTACAATATATGCCGTACGTTCGACACTGTTTGAAAACGAAAGGTGAAATGATAACCGAAAATCACGTATTTCAGAAACATTCCCGTATTTCCTCTGCACTGCCCGCCCCCTCCAGCCTGACACCGAGCCCCAGTGCCCCCAGCCGGGCTGGGCCCCGCCCAGGGCTGCGGTACCGACACAGGAGGCCGAGGCAGCCCCTGCACGGGGGCGAGGCCGCAGACGGGGCCGTTCGCCGGAGGAGCGGGGGCTGCACAGCCAGCAGCCGCCTCCGGAGCCGCCCCGGGCCGGGCAGC
>VXBR01002968.1:196880-209211 GCA_013400215.1 Cisticola juncidis | reverse complement strand
GAGAAAAGCGTCCCGCGCCCCTGGGAGCTGGGCCTGAGCGCAGCTTCCCTCACGCCGAAGGCAATATCGCCCTCACACCACCTCCCTGCGGCTGCATCCCCCGGCCCACTCCGCTCGCAAATGCCGGGAAAAACCGGGTCCCACATCACGGCCTTACCTCACGCAATAGCCAAGGATTCGCTTTGGGACAAGTTATTTTACTCCTAGATGTCGTCAGACGTCCTGTAGTGTGTACACTGTGGTGGCCAGCACAAAGTACACGCTACAGGAATGTGTCCCACATATCATACCATTAATGGAGTAATAGAACAGTTTGGCTTGAATATGACCTTAAAGATAACTTGCTGCAATATTTATATCTCAACTCTTTAAATAGCTCAAAGTCAACAAGCATTTCTTAAGGAAGGCACTCAGGGCTTTAGTCTTACGGAGGTTCTCCTGACTGGAATGGTACTTGGCTGCGGGCTAGCCAGTTTGATAAAATCACAGAACACTTGGAAGGGACCCTGAAGATCCACTTGTAACTCCGCTGTCATGGGCAGGGGACACCTTTCCCCAGAGCAGGGTGCTCAGAGCCCCATCCAGCCTGGCCTTGAGCAGGATCCCTTCCAGCGATGGGGCATCCACAGCTGCTCTGCTCAGCCTCTGCCAGTGCCTCACCAGCCTCACAGGAAAGAAATTGTTCTCCTGTATCTAACCCGAACCTACTCCCTTTCAGTTTAAAGCCTTCTCCCTTGTCCTGTCATGCCATGGCCTTATAAAAAGTCCCTCTCCAGCTCTAATGCAGACCCTTTAGGTAGTGGAAGGTGCTCCATGGTCTCCCTGGAGCCTTCTCCAGGCTGAACACCTCCTGCTCCCTCAGCCTGTCCCCACAGCAGAGGTGCTCCAGCACTCTGAACATCTTTACAGTTCTCTAGATGCACTCCAACAGATCTACTACAGGAATATGATATAGGAATGTGATTGATTCTTTATTGCTGGTGCCCAGTAATAAATCTGAGCAAGGTCACAATTAAATAAATGTTTTATACAGGACACACATTGCTACATGCCAGTGCTTCCTTGGAAAGACAATTTTTTAGACATTGCCCCTGCTGATTTCATGACATCCATTGCCCCTGCTGATTTCGTGTCACTCCTTCCCATCTGGTACCTGTGAAAAGTATTTGGAGGCCTTTTTTATCCTGAGGTTCTTATAGAGATTTCATACACACCGTCTTCCATTTATGCAACCCTCTGCATTCAGGCTGTGGAAAATCCATCCAAGGAGGACTTACCATGTACCCCTTCAGAAGAATTTAAGCCCTATTTATATTTATTCCCATGTTCTAGGTAAGACACTGCATACAGATAAGAGATACAGATATTTCCATATAGTTTTATGTGGTAAACATAACTTTAAAATCAAAACCAGAAGTCTTACAAAGAATCAACTGTATTTTTATTGAGCTCTTCAGAGAGTTTTAAGATTAACTGCATGTATTCATTAAGCCTTTTCCTTAAGGGCTATCCAAACAATACCGTTCATTTTAAACAGGTAAGCTATCTAGCAAAACAAAAACAAAAACAAAAACAACCCCACAAAAACAAAACAAAACCAAAACCAAAACAAAAAAACCCCACCAAAAAACACCAACCCCAAAGCCATAAATAAGAAATCCTGCACTGTCTTTGGAAGAAAACATCTTGTAATCCATGTAAGAGCTTGAGTATTTGTATCTCAACTCCTTAAACAGTTCAAAGTCAACAAACATTTCTTTAAAAATAGCTCTGAGAACCTCAGTCTTACTCAGGTTTGCCCTGACTGGAATAGTGCTTAGCTGCAGTCTAGCAAGTTTTACAGTATCAGAGAAAGGTTTGAGTTGGAAGGGACCTTAAAGATCATCCAGTTCCAACCCTCTGCCATGGGCAGAGAAGCCTTCCACTAGACCAGGTTGCTCAAAGTCCTGTTCCCTCCCTTTACCACCTCCAAGAATGTGGCAGCCACAACTTCTCTGGGCAACTTGGTCCAGTTTCAACACAATAAACATACTCATACTGAAGAGATCACATGGTAATTTGGCATTTTGGTTTCAAGCTATGTCAAATCTCATAGTAGAAAAACTGTACTCGTATAATGGATTAAAAATATCTCCTGCTTGGAAAAAAAGTCTTTTTTGGGTTGACAAATTATGTTAACCTAAAAAAAACCAAAAGGTAACTTATTTTCACAATATGCTCTGGGACACTACAATTATAGAAGTAATACAACTGTGGAAATAAATAATACAGCCATGACCCATGTTTTGAGAAATACCTGGTGACTGCAGTATGCCAGGAAATTTGGGCTATACATGATACACTCACATGGGGTATTTGTACTGACACAGTCCCCCCACAGACTGTCTTTAGTTTAATGACATCACAGTTATATAAAATACTTCAGATTACCAACATTGCCCACCCACAAATCAATGATGTGGACAAGCATACACACAGCTGGAAGTGCAAAACTAAAACACTATTAGTGATTTACACACAATAATAAAAAAGAAAATTCTTTCAGTAAATATTTTAGCCACTTGGATTACTTAGTTTTTCTGGGGTTTTTTTTGTATTTTTTTTTTTTTACAAAATGCTGTAAGAAAACTGGTTCTAAACCCTATCCTCATATTTAAATGTATCAAGATTGTGTGGGAGGGAGGCAGTGGTGTGTTCTTTACTGCAAGCAGAGAGGATTTTCTCTAGAAATGGCCCTGTATGTACATGTGGCTCTTTGGATGATAAGCTGAAGCTATCACAAAGACAAAAGCCTCTTTCTGTACTCTGTTATTTTCATGTTCATATGGATTTTTAACAAGTTGTTTCTTTAAACAGCCTTTAAGAAGCTCACAAATGTTGGAGGCATGTCAGATTACTTTGAGAATTTAAACTTGGGAAAAACGACTTGTTTTAAGGAATATAAGTCAGGTACTATAATTAACATAAATAATAATTTTGTTTTTGTAATTATTACTAAGTTTTCTAAGAGGCACTTGTGTGGATAGAGCATTAAAAGATGACTGTTACTCTGGTGTACTTTTATACTGACAAAAGAGGTAGGATGAACAAAAGCAAAGTTCCACTGAAGTGAAAACTTCCAGTCAACTCAGAGTAGATTCCACTGCAAGAGCAATTAGGAATTTAAAGCTTTTATTATGTGATATACTACTGGCAACTGACCTGGTTTTAGTCTGTAAACCATCTGCAACTACATGCATCTAAGATTGTCAAGGCCTTTACAATTTTAGCTTCACATTCTTTACAATAAATATTTTTATTCTAAACAGGCAAGGTGCTGCAGGAATGGAATAACTGGGGATGGCAAAACCACAGCTCCAAAATCCTACCCTCTCTTCTGCAACTATTTCAAGGGCCACGTCCATGTATCTGTGTATACACATTATGTAAAGTTTACAGAAGCAAATGTTACAAAATGATTATTTGTAAAGGCTGCTGTGTAGTGGTAGGTGCATGTCAGACAACACCACCTGGCCCTGTAAGAATCTTCCAAAGGTTAAAAAATCCTGCAGAGACCATTTTAAATATGGAAATAACTTTCCCACAGAAGTACTAGAAAATATTTTAAAGTCAATTGCTGATCAGCTCCTAGATTTTTTAATTAGTTTTCAGACTTGCCAACACATCTGTCAGAAACTCCAGAGCTCAATTTAATTCTATTCAGATGAAAAGTGACATGCCACTAAAATCTCTTTGGGAAAGAGAGATAAATCCACACAACCTGTCTCAGTGTCAATTTTTCACTCTGTACAATCCAAAACAGCAGGTAATGGAAAACAGAGAAGCCACTGTTACTAACAGGCAGTTCACTTAATTGCATAGTAGATGACTAACTGAGATATGCTGAAGCAATAAATGTTCTTAAACTCAACCAGTTTGGATCTTTATAAATTAATATTATTTATAAGTTCCAAAGTTAAAATCCAACACCAACAGTTAAATGTTAGTTTTCAAGCATTGCTGTCAGATCTGTCTTCAATTTCTTACCCTTCTATGAATTCTTGCTTGCAGCAACATTTGTACCCATTTTGTGGCTGGCTGCAAGTGCAAGGGGTTGCATTCCTCACCTGTAGTTCAGCTGAGACTCATGAAATGTTTCATGGTTGTGCTTTCAACACTTGTACCATTTTTACATCCTGCCACCTGTTCCTGCTCAAACCAGTTGCCTGTCATGGTAATCAAGAGATTGTCATGTAATCACTGGCATGACACCTCTGCCCATGATTTACTGGTAAGATCCTTTTGATTGTTCAGGTGGGAGGTATTAAGAGCTTTTATTCTAGTAGATCAACACTCTGAAGTATTCCTTTTTCTATTAGACTCATTTGTGATTTTAATTTATGAATTAAGGCTCAGATGTTGCTGCACTCTCTTGAAACATATGTAAAAAAAGTCCCATCACCTGAAGCACACTGAAACCCTAAGCAATGTAGCTCCTGGAAACCAACAGATTTTAATGTATTAGCAGTGTAGCTAAATGGGTTGACAAATCCTTCTGTTGTTTGAAATAAAGATATCAAGAAGTATGCTAGAGGCAAATTAATGGAATAAAAGGTCCTTACAGGACTTGTAAATCTTCAGGGATTACATTTTTTAGCCTACCTCAACCCTTTGTGAGTAGATGTAGTGGAAGGAGCTCCTTCCAGCTGAAGGAAACTAATGCACTTGTTTGAAGAACAACTGCAAAGATTAATAGTAACTTTACAACTGAACTAAAGAATAACAAAAGTATCAATGAAGTCTAACCAAAGCAATTTTCTCAGTTAGCCCTTTATTAAAGAATCAAAACCCAAGTTAAATTTAAAAATGTGAAGAATTTAACCTATGTTAAAACCTGAAAAAACAACAGTACTGCAAATATAGAAGGATAACCTTATTCTATCCAAAATGTAAGAAAGGAAAACGGGAGTTTAAACAAAATTAAAATCCAGAAGCTGACATCACGTGAGTAAAACCCACAGATACAGGTAAAAGTGGAAAGGAACTGAAAAGATTCACATCTGTTTTCAACACTGTAAAAGAAGCCTTTAGAGTTTGTACCCCGGTAGAACATGAAGTCTCAGAAACAGACCCAGCAGGCCTTTAACCAAACCCACTACAAAACACACTCAAATTAAAAAAGTTCAAACATACCCAAATTACTACTCATCGTATTAGGCAAACATCTAGAATGCAAAATTTGGCTCGGCAAGTCGGGCAAGGCACTTGGCTGGAGAGCCAGGTCTCTGGGTGCTGCTGGTCCTGCCTGCTGGCAAACCACTTGCCCATGCAGGTGAGGCACCACATGGGCCGGCAGTAGCACTGCTGGCACTCGCCCTCGTTGGGCTCCTGGCAGTTCTTGATCAGCTTGATGTTGGCGATGGTCTGCATGCACCCTATGCATGGCTCCAGCTCCTGGGGGAAGAGAAAAAACATCAAAACTGGGAACTGCACACAATGGATCCTGGTACTGCTTCTCAAAGGCTTTTAGAGAATCATCTGTGGCAGAATAATCAAGCAGAACTGCTCCATCAGGGGATACCAAATGGTTTTATTAGAACGCTCTCTAACAAATGACAGCAAAGCTTCTCTTTGAACAGAAAACCCAGAACTGCTCCCTGACACTAATGATTAAACAAAAATGACTGAAAAATCAACATTCTTTCACTCTCTGAAGAGCTTCCAGCAGCCACAGTAAGGTAAGCAAGCAGCCAGCTTTGTCATTCAAACTGTTTTTCAAAAAACATACCAATATAAAGTATGGAAAATAAATCAAGCAAACAGTTCTTACTATTTAAAACAGCAAATGTCTTTTCCTATCTTCCATCTTTCTAAGTAAGAGACATAAATGAGGAAACCAGGGCTGTACTGAACACAAGGAATCTCATCCTGAAGGTCCAGAAATTTATTTAATTTTTCTTGGATAAAATTGGAATAACTGATTTTGCCCACAGTTAATTATGCCACTTGAACTTGCAATTGCATATGGGAACAGCAACTTGCTATGAAGTGTTTTACAATTCATAAGCAATAATTAGCATTTCCCACATGTCTTCCAGCTGTCCAAGAACTTGACAAAGCTCAAAAGACAGCACACTGAATAGGCACAGAGACCTGAATCTGTTCAAAATGCTCCTGGTGGAACAAAAACCAGCTCTCTCTGTGGTCTCTAGTTCCCATCTCCAATGACTCTTCCCTTGTCAGCTCAAGTGTCTGCTCAGCTGCACTGTCAGCTGGACTGTGGAGCAGATCCAGATGGACACAAGCCACTCAGCTTTAACTTGTGAAATTAGGTCCTATCTCAGCTTTTAAGCAGGAAAAATTCTAGAAAGGTTAACTAACTTTTTCAACCTATGAATGGAGCTCCAGAACAGGGAAAAATTCCATGTTTTATCTTTAACGTCCTTATCACCATCTGTGATGCCATTTATCACTCAATGTCAACCCAAGTGGCTCAGCTGCCACTTAAATGTGTCACAAATTAAATGCTCTGCAAGAAAGCAGCTTTAATATCTTCCCTTTATTGTGACCATCTCTTTTCCCTGTCAGCACAGTCAGAACACACAACATAAGGTGCAGATACACCTGACCCAGTTTTATTTTAGCTAGTTCATAAACCATATAAGCTGCACAACAGTACCAAAGATACCAACCCCTCACTCATTAGCTGAACCACTGGACACAGCTCCCTGCAGGGTCACCAGTACTGGTTTAATTGGTTCCCTCTGGAACACTGGACAGTGCTCCAGTCCCACTTCCAACTGCTGCACCAGTATAATAATGACCAGGTCCCTCTGAGTATTACTGGAAGTAGGGCTCTGTGCTGTTATAATCAACACCACATAATAATAGCTATAATAATTATAAGTACAGCAAAGCCAAATTAAGAATCATTAGTTTATTCCAGCAGAAGATCCAGCAAAACCTGGCTGTCTAGAAAAGCAAGCTGTATTGGAGCAAACTGCCTAAAGAACAGCAACAGCAGCTGTAGCTCTGACTCCCCATAAACTTTCCACAAGTGCAACATCATCATTTTCAAATGTGTTCATGTAACATTTTAGTAGCAATTATTACAGGGGACTTTATTTCACTCTGTTATTTCTCATGTCTCAAAATTGTAATGCAAACAACAGTTTGTTCCTCATAGCAGGAACAGAAGCAGCAGCCAGAGTTACATTTACAATGAATTTACTGACACAGCAGGTGAGCATTTGTGAGGGAAGCATCACCCTGACTGAGCAAAGAGCACTTGGGTTTCTGGCATGGAGTCAGCCTTGGCTGTGCAGACCCTAAGAAATTGTGCTGGGCTGTATCTTCTCAGGAAGTTAAGGAATCTAGGTCATGTCTTATCAGGGGCCAGCAAGATGAAACTGTAAGTGCTACAGCTGCACACCCACACCAAGGGGCATTTTAACCACCAGTCACTAAGTAAGTGGAGCTCTCCTCTAGGGCAGCATCAGGTAGGTAGGAGACCTCTCAAAGGATCTCTTGATCTCAAGAGATCTCTTACCTGGTATCTGTTATCTACAGCAAGGTAAGTAACAATTTGTATTAGTTCTAAAACATATTGGATGCAATTATTAGCTGAATTATTAGAAGTGTAGCGAGTAGTAGAGTGTTTAACTGCTGTTCAATTACCACTTAATTACTGACTGAATACTGCTTAATTATTAAATTAGGATTATTAAGCAGTAATCACATGATAATTATAATTCAATAATAATTTCTTGTTTAATCCATGTTTTTAATAAAACCTTTTTGTTAACCTCACAACAATGAATCCTCTTTATAATTCACTTGATATAGCTCTAGGTAAACATTTATCATTTACGCAGTAATCACAGGCACATCTGTACTGAAAGTATGATTGTTACAGTCACACATGGATAGAAAACTTCACCTGAGTGCTTGGAACATGGTATGTCTGGTTTATTTCCACCAGAGATGTAAAGGTTTCTAAAAATAAATCACTAAGGCTTTGATGGATCACAACATTAGCTGCATTGCTGATAGGAGCACGGAGCTTCTCCCGGAGCTCCCCATACTCTGTGGAGTTCAACCTGAAGAAGAAAAGATGGAGCAAAATGTTACCATGAGTATCCACCCAAACCTTGATAGTACCTTGCAGAGGTTAACATCCAGAAAGTGAATCCACAGAAAAGCTGGTCTTATTAGTCAGAATAAATACACAGCAGTGTGTTTTCTTCTGCTGTTCACTTATTGGTTTTGGCACAACTTGGTCAACAGAACACGCTGTCCTCATTCATATCTGTGTAAGATTGCCAGCAGGGTTATGTCAGAGATCAGGTAAAACATTGTACAAAAATAAAGGCTTTTGGAGTCATCAGCATGAACAAAAGTAAATCATGCATTAACTGCAAAGTGCTGTTTGCACCATTTCTGTCACCTTTTTAATGTCTATTTACTTAGACAATATCTAAATTCTCAATTATAAACTCCTGAGGAGTTTAGTTAGGAGAAATTTGTTATACCATGTAGCAGCTTCACAAGGTGATATAGTACTACATAAGTAGCAGAAGAATGTCAATCTATCAGGTTTTGTGATTTTATGATACAATTTTAGATTGTATCATAACATAATCCCATAAATTTCACAAAGGTCACAAACCACTGCTGATTTAAGGCTGCAGCAAGCTGTGCTGCACCCCAGCTGCTTCTGTCAATTAAAGTGATGCCCACAGCACTCAAGTGGCACCTGAGACCTCACACAGATCCTACAGTGACACATCCCTGCTGTCATCCCTTTTACCATAAGGGTTCTGAACTGCAGTGTCAGAACTCTCCAGCTCAATGCTTCCACTCATTAAACAGCTTCCATGGAGAAGTCCTGGGAAGACTGCCCTGGTTTTCCTGCTGCTCACTGAGTTCCCAGAGCCCAGCACAACGCAAGGCTGGCTTAGCTCTAGCTCTCAGTGGTCTCCACTGTTTTACAGGATAATGTCATCTAGCAGATGCTGTCCATGCACATCACAGAAACATTTATATCCAGAGGAACAATTCACACTGAACATGCAGGGAAACAGGGCCCACCTGCACAAGAGCATTTTTCCTCCAGAAACATCTCACTGGATTCGATTCTGATTCTGGATATGTACAATGATCTTGTATGATTCTGCTACATTCTAGCAGATATTTACTATTACTGACATCTTATTAGAACAGCTTTTAAACACTGTCCTTGACACTATTCTGTTCAGTCACAAAATACAGTTTGGGCTTAGGACTTTTTTCCCTAAAAGGAATTGTCAAACATGTCATGATTTTATCATCTCAGCTGGAGCTGTAGTTTTACCACTCTGGCACTGGAGAGCTGGCAGAAGAAAATCATTAGTCATTTAATACTAATTTGGTCACCACTGTCACAAGTCTATAAAAGTCTCTTTTCTTAGCATTGTCATGCTTCCCTTAACTAACCTCTTGTTCTGAGTTCTGTTCTCCTGGATCTCTACCTCTTTGCCTTCCTCGTGTTTGCCCCACTGCACACCTTACAAGTCTGGTGATCTGCCTGCCTTTAATTACCTAATTACCTAATAAATGCTCCTGACATATAAATTTACAGCCAAAAGACACTCAAATACCTTTTCAAATATAGTTTTGGGAGCATTAACATGGCTCTTAATAATGCAACAACAAAGACTTTAGCACCCTTCTACTCAGAGGTTTCTGCTGAACTTGTACTTTAGACTGGTTACACAGAGACTGCTGAGATAAACAGCATGGGCCCTTGCAAAACAAGCCCTAACAGTTCACAATCATTATGATTTACTGCTATGAGAATACATAAATCAGAAAGGGATCATAATTTCTTCCTTGTTTTAGGGGCGGTTGGATTGCAGTAGCTCAGTGAGAACTCTTCTGAGCAGTGACAAAATCATGAGCCTTAAGCACAAGAAAAAATCCAAAGTCATGGATGAACAACAGTTTTAGACAAATAGCTATTTCTCCTCTCTCAAAATTTAGAATACCAAATACTCTACCTTTCATTCCTGTTTTCCATCTCTCATCTAATTTTATCCAGTAACTTCTTTCTGCATCCAGCACAATCCTCTCCCTAAGAAAGGATCAAAGAGGCCAATCCCTTTGTTTATCCGTTGTGTATTCAGTGTTGTCCGTGTAGGAAGCTTTCTAAACAACCTTCCTTGCACTGCATGGCAGAACTGCACATTCAGCAGCCCTGAACACCAGGCAGGGAGGGACCAGAAAGGAAGGAATGAGACCAGGGAGTCTCCAGACTGGGCACAGAAGTGGTCCCTCAGCACCATCAAACAGCACACACGTAACATAACAGGTTTAGCAGTTGTTTTACCGGATATCAAATGCCTTGATGTAGGGATTAACGCTGGCAACTCGGATGGTGAGGAACTGCACAGGCACGTTGGAGTCTGGGGTGAGTTCGTGCTGCCTGGAGTCTGTCACCGTCAAGTGAATGTCCTGCTGCTGGGCAACATGTAAACAGTAGGTGGTCACTTTAATCACCCACGTGTCCGTGACGATCACCCTGGCTCCCGGCGCTCCGGTAGCGAATTTGTCGATTCTCCGGAATTCAGTGTTGATGGAAGAAGCTACTGCCCTCCAGCCCGACTGCGGGAGAGCGTGAACAGCGAGCGTCCGGGCTAGCGGGTGATTGTTCCAGCCTTTCCGTGACCAGTAAAAGGCCAGGGCGCTGGTGATTGCTGGCAGCAGAACGGCCAAGAAGAAGAAAGTTTTCCACTCTTTTGAAGCCAGGTAGAAAAAACAAAGATGTTTTTCAGGTGCAGCAAAGCACATACCAAGGTAATAACCTGCAAGGAAAAAGGACTTACTTTCAGAAAACAATTAAGTACCTGCAAAACCAGATACCCCTGAATCATAGGGTTATCTAACCCAATGAGCTCACCTCCAAGACAGGTACTGTACTTCTGGATGAATTCAAATTCAAGCTTCCTGTCTTAAGCAAGTTGAAGTAAATTCTTAGGCATCACTGATTTTTACCAGAATTATACACCCAAAGGAAAGTGGATCTGAATTTGTTTGTTGAATAAAATTACCTGCAAGGTGCCACTTAGTTTTATGGCTAAAGGAAGGCGATTTGTATTCCTTGGTTAAATCACAGAAGATGATGAGCTGGAAGGGACTCAAAAGGATCATCAGGTACAACATTTACCCCTGCACAGGGCACCCCAAGAGTCACACCATATGTGTGACAGCATTGTGCAAACACTCTTTGAACTCCATCGGGCTTGGTGCTGTGACCACTGCCCTGGGGACCCTGTTCCAGTGCCCAACCACCCTCTGGGGGGAAGAACCTTTTTCTAATATCCAACCTAAAACTCCCCCTGACACAAGTTCAGGCCATTCCTTTGTGTCCTGTCACTGTCACCCCAGAGATCAGTGTCTGTCCCTCCTCTTCCCCTCTCGAGGAATTTGTAACTGCACTGACATCTCCCCTCAGTCTCCTCCTCTCCAGGCTGAACAGGCCAANAACTCCCCCTGACACAAGTTCAGGCCATTCCTTTGTGTCCTGTCACTGTCACCACAGAGATCAGTGTCTGTCCCTCCTCTTCCCCTCTCGAGGAATTTGTAACTGCACTGACATCTCCCCTCAGTCTCCGCCTCTCCAGGCTGAACAGGCCAAGTGCCCTCAGCCTCTCTTCACACAGCTTCCTCTCAAGGCCCTTCACCATCTTTGTCGCTCTTCTCTGGAAACTCTAATATTTTAATGTCATTTTTATCCTGTGGCACCCACAGCTCCCCCAGGGCTGGAGGTGAGGCCTCCCCAGCCCAGAGCAGAGCAGGACAATCCCTCCCTTGCCCGGCTGGCCATGTTGTGCCCGGTGTCCCCAGGACAGGGATGTCCCTCCTGGCTGCCAGGGCACTGCTGGCTCATGTTCAGCTGTGCACAGACCAGGAGCCCCAGGTCCCTTTCCCTGGCACTGCTCTCCAGCCCCCCATTCCCCGGTCTGTCCTTAAACTGCAATTCCTTTGCGAGTGCGTGTGCCGCGGTGCAGCCCGCTGGTTACCAAGCTCTCGGTGCTCATTCCAAGCCGCCGGAGCGGTGCTCACCCAGGGGCAGCAGGGAGTGCGCCAGCAGCGTGCCGGTGCTGCGCCGCAGGTGGTACTGCACGAAGGCCGCGTCCTCGCTGCCCAGCCAGGCGGACAGCAGGCTCTGCACCGTCAGCCCCGCCGAGCGCACCTCGTCGGGCGGGAACACGAAGCACACGGCGAACACCAGGTAGGCCAGCGTGAAGGTCACCGCGGGGCTCTCCATGCTGCGCCCCGCGGGGCGCCGGTGTCCCCGGGAGCGGTAGTTCCC
>VXBR01002968.1:141966-195012 GCA_013400215.1 Cisticola juncidis | reverse complement strand
CTTAGGGAGCTCTGGGGTTGCTCGTTGAGTTTGGGGGCGGGGGAAGGGACTTGGTGGCCTCTCTGAGCTTGAGATGTTTGTGTTTGATAGGGGGACTGAGTGGGACGGCTTGAGGGCCTATCAGTAAACTTGGAGTGGTGCGGTGCTTGGGGATTTTAGCGACCTCTTAATGAAATTTGTTCTTGGGGTGCTGTGGGACCGGGGGTACCTCCTTGTCTGGGGGCGTGAGGGCCACTTCTGTGGACTTCAGTTTAGGGCATTTGGGGGTCCTTTCTGTCAGTTTAAGGATGAAGAGAAGGCAGGAACTTGGGGGTAATGGCAGGAGCTCAGGTGCCCCGCCCCACTGAAGTCGGGGCTGAGGTGAGGCTCTTGGGAGCATCTCTGTGTGTTTTGAGGATGATACGGGGTTGCTGGGGAACTTGGGGTGAGTCAGGAATAAAGAGGCAGGATTGAGTTTGGGTTTTTGGGGTTTTTTTGAGTTTGTTTTTTGACATAAAACACGTCTCGGTGCCATGATGGGCAGGGATGGAGCTCCTGAAAAGCCCTTCCCTGGCCTTGCTGCTCCTCTTCTCCTGTCAGAAGATAATTATAGGACAGTGTTTATTTGTTCTGAAGTGAAATATTTGCACTAATACATATACATTTATATCAGTCAGCTGTGTGTCAGTTTGTATGGAAATATTCACAGCACGTACCAATTTGCTTTGCTATGAGCGAATGCTCTGCATCTTGGCTGCTGGAGGAGTTCAGAAAGATAATTAAGTAGAAAAATTCCATCTCTGCCCTACATGTTTAGTGGTTTTCCAGGCATTTGAGACCACGTTGGTGCTTTGGATATTGTGTCCCAGTTTTTGTGAAACAACAGGTTACCTGATGCACTCTACAAATGATAGATAAGTGAGGATTAATTATCTGATGTCATGTCATTGAATTTACGTTGATTCTCAGCTGTAGAATGGCAGGTTCCTGCATGTGCCTACATAAATAGTCTTCGAAAACAAGGAACATTTTCATTTTTGTGAGCTTTGATAGATCCATGGAAAAGTTTGGGTTGAAAGGGACCTTGAATATCAACAACTTCCAACCTCCCTCACAGGGAGGGTCCCTCCCAGGGACATGGACACCTTCCAATAGGTCAGGTTGCTCCAAGCCCCATCCAGCCTGGCCTTGAGCTTTGTTTTGCTCTAGTGGGAGAACCTGCTGCCTTTCATAGTACTTTTGTGCCTTGGATGCTGAGCACTTTAAACAAAGATATGAATAAGGCTGCCCTTACCCTTTCACTTTATCACAGCTACTAGCTAATACACCTGCAGAATGCAATTTAGATCAAATCTTGAGTGCAAATTTTTAAAATAAAATGATTAATTACTTTTAATATTATAATCCTAGAAAAGAAAATGATTTTTAGATTTAATATCCAAAGTGGTATATGTATATGGTGTCAATTTATTTGGTTTAGCAATGGTGCAACAAGTAGCTCAATGACAAAGCTGGAAAAGTCTCCAAACAAACCTCCCTTGATTATGGAGCTTGTTTTAGAAGGTGTTGACAACTTTGCCATGTCCTAGGCTTGTTTCTAAAGTAATCACAGTATAAAATACAATTTGTAAAGATTCACTTCATCTGTTGTCTCAATTTTAGTTTGGAATAAAGGAAAGCTGTGAAGTTCGTTTCAAGATCTACGAGTGGTTAATGTAATAATACTTAATACAAAAAATAACCTGGACTGAAGCATTAATATGATGAATAAAGAAGGAATGAAGAAATAGCTAATAGTGGCATGCTTTTCATGCCATTGCTTCTGCAGCTATTGTTTGCATTCCATTGCTGATGAAAAGTGCTGTTGTCAGGCTTGCAGACAAAGCAGCTGAGTTCTGGGGAGAGTAGGAAGCAAATTTTCCATAAGGATTATTGAAGGAATGGAGAAATGTTTGGAGGCTTATGTACAGAAATTTAAATACATAGGGGCAAAGAGACTGAAGACATGACTTAAAATTTTCAATCCAAGTGTTCTTGTTACCTCTTTATGATGCTGAAAACAATTGTATGTAGTATTCCTCAGATAATTTTCTAGATTAATCCTGAATATACGATGGAAAAACAGACTAAGGATTACATGTTTGGTCAAATTAAGCATTTGAGATCCCTTAGAATGGTTACACATTGCAGAAAGCCAACGTCTCCTCCACTGGTTATCTTGCACAAGTGATAGAAGGTAATACATGAGCTCTTATGAAATAAATTGCTCTGTTACCAGTTTTTCAGATAAATAAGTGCACGATTTAGGTGTGATCCTTCATGGACAGTGGTTATGCTTACATCTTCCTTACCTTACCTTCTGCCCATCTCTTTTTTTCAAAAACAGCTGTGCATCAGTGTTAGCATCAAACCTTTAAGAACAGCAGAGGCTCCAGTGGAAATAAAAAGCAGGCAGAGTTCGAATACATTGGGCATGGTGGCTTGCCTGGTGTATTTTAAATGTGCTTTTCTCTATTTCTAATTTCTTTTCATCCTTCATCTTAGTTGCAGCCCAGGCATTAGTTTCAGGTCCTTCACACTAGTACAATTAGTTCAGTATTTAACAATCTGCTAAGCTTGTGCATGTCCATTATAAAAAAGAGTATTTCAGAAATATCTTTCTAATGATTTTTCTCAGATTTGCATACCAATAAGGTCTGTGCTGCAAAGGATTCCTAAGTTTTCTGTCCTTTGCAAGAGCAGCATAGGCTCAGACATTCCAGGAAGAGGCCAATTTGATCCAGGGCTCTGATCCCAAACACACCCTAACCAACCAAATTTGTTTCTGCTGTTTGCTGGTGTACAATGTAGTAATGGGACCACATGAGTAAACAGAGGGATGACTGTCATCTGTCTCATCTGCCCCTTGCAGAAGCAGTTGTGTTACCTCTTGGGATGCCCTGGTACCAGAGACAGGGCTGTATGGCACTGGCTCAAGGGGTTGGGAATGAGGAAACATTGCAGGTGACAGAGCTCCCTTTAAAGAACAGGCAGCTTAATTAGTAAGGCTAGAATGTGAGCTGTGGAAGGCATAATATCAACAATTAGCTTCTCAAGCTCCTGCTAAAAGCAGAGGGGCTGTGCACTGCTGCTTTTAGATACTTCAGAGTCTTCTGGGATAGACCTTTCCCTAATGAAGACTTCCTATGCTTCCAGCTTTCCCTTTGAAGCTGTTAGTCTTGGCTAGTCAGTGCCAGGCTGCCAACTTCTTCCATTATCTCAAAGTGCATCTGGCTGACCACACCCTCTCATTCATGCTGCGGTGCTGTGTGTGTTGATGTTCTAGAATGAGTCTGCAGATTTTAAATGCAGAAAATGGAGAAAATGGAGGAAGCATTAAGGATGACTTAACAGCGGACGACTGTGGCTTTTTCTTTGCACCGCCGGAACCTACAGGGAGACCTTCTATTCTTCGCCTGTCCCAGAAGGAAAACTTGCCACCAAAAAGTGTGGGAAAAGCAATGAAGGTAAACTTTTGGTTTTGTATTATTTTTACTCTTTTCTCCTTCCGTGATCTCTGCTACTGAATGCACGGGCAATTTGGTGCTTGAAAAATACCATGCTCATGTTCTTCCTTTTTCTCCCCCCCACCCCTTTCTTAAAGGTAACCTTTCAAACTCCTCAAAGAGATCCTCACACTCGAAAAATCCTCAGTCCTGCTATGACAGACAAACTTCAGACTGCTTTTGCACTCGACGACTGCCATGAAGATGTGGCGGGTGATGTTTCATTTGCAGCCTCTGATGCTGAGTGAGTAGTGAATCCCCTTGCTGTGTTACCTATGTGGGACGTGCTCAAGTCAACTTTACCTATTTTAAACCGCTATAGTTAAAGTATAATTTTCTATTCTATCACAAGATGTCAGCTGTGTAAGAAGACCAAAATTAATACTGACTGATGAATTAACTTTTTCAAAGATAGCTGTTGTTACTTATAAGAAAATTTTATATTCATTGTAATATTAATTATTGAACTTTTTTTTTTTACTTCTCTGTAACTGATTTCATTAAGGTAACTTATGGTATGGATAAATACCTTGAGAAGAGATAATGTAAGAAACAGTTCTGTATTCTCTACTTGATGTAAGGTTTTCATGTGAGAATACAATTCTGAAGTTAAGCCTTAAAGCTAAGCCTTAAAACATCTTCTCTTGTGTGTTAAGTGCTGTTCTATCTTGAGGAGTAAAATCTAAAAAGATAAATCTTCTGGAGGGTTAGCTTGAATTGGCACCTTGAGTCAGGGAGTATTAAGATTTTCTTTAATCTAGCAACACAAAGTGAATATAACATCAGTCACAAGTGTAAACATGTTTGTATCTTTATAGTCTAGCAGCCTGAGTCTCAAAGTTGCTCATGGTAGCTGTTTAGAGAAGAGCATAAAATCTGTAAAGTTTGGGAGTGACAATATTAAATGCAGATTTTTGTTACTGACTTTTAGCTCCCCTATAAACTAGCACAGGCATCTGACACCTGTAATTCCCACCAGCAAGAATTCTCAGTTCTTAGTTTTACCTTTTGCAAGCAAATACACCCTTTTGTTTATTTTTAACTACCCAATACTTTAATTTGATCCCTGTTTTTGTTGTTGAGAGAGGGGAAAACGGTAGCAACACTCAAATGTTCTTCAAGTGTCGGAATTTGCTTTGACTCTTTATTTCCATGTACAGTCTAGTTCAGAAAGCTATTTGTGAACTAACCACCACAATGAAATAATGTAATGGTATTTATGCCCCAATCAAATTGCTTGCACAAATAAACAAAGATTTAGTACTTACAAAGTTCAAGTGAGTTTAAAGGATCAGCACTGTTTTAGTTAGGGCATGATTGTATCAATGCACTGTTTGTACTGAACATGTCCTCTCTAGCTGTAAAATATGAGGATTTGTTTTAGCAAATACGAGAAAAGGCTCCGTGTTGCTGAACGGGGTCACTTTTGACTTGTCACCAGTGCCTGACGTTCCAGGCAGGTGTCTCGCTCCTGACTGGCACTTATTAGGTTAAACACTGAAGGAGAGTGGGAGGGACCTGAGTAGTCGGAGCCTGGGGCTGAGCTGTTGCCGGGAAGAGGCGCTCAAACCGGGGGAGAAGAACTTCTGCAGCTCCCGCGTCTGCTTTCGAGTTTATCAAAGTGGAGTTTTTAGTGAGTGCCTTTTAATCATGTTCTGTTCTGCAGCAGATAAGGATGGCACATAGAAATAATAACTTTATGGGGGACAAAACAATGGGAGGAAATCCTCTTTCAGGAAGTAATGGCTTAACTCTCTGTAGTCTGAGGCTAAGCTTTCAGAAGCTGTGTAGAGTTTAGGGAAATAAAGTAGAGAGAAATAACTTGTAGAATATTCAGCAACAGTGTGTACACAAACTCTTTAACCTGTGTCTTTTGCTAGAAAATCTTACCTCTCTCTTACTGGGAAAGTGTTCTCTCATATATCACTCTGCTCTCCAGATCTACTGTTTACAGAATTTAGAGTGCCTGAAGTCCAGGTTCTGTTTCTGTATGTAGGCCCTCAAATCAAAAATGAAATGCTGGTGCATACCTACAGGGGGGAAAATATTTACCAGAATGCCCAGACAAAGAAATGACTAGTGTGGGAGAGCCTGAATCATGACTTGGTTTGGTCCCAGACTTGAGTCTGTCATGACTCAGATGAGTCTGCATGAAGATGATACCACAAGCTGTGCTTGTATTTGAGCTGCTGACGGTCAGTAACTCCTTCTAAGCAATGTGTGTCTCACTGCCCAGTGAAAGGGCAGTGTCCAAATGCTGTGGTGAGTAGAGCAGTCTCCAGGGATGACTGGCATAAGGTGGTAGCAAGGCTGTGTAGAACAGGTAGCTTGAGAACACTGACTAACTTCAAGGGTTGATCTCCCTGTGTTTCATGTGCACCAGAGCTCATAAGCAAATTTTGTTTACGTGACAGCTGAATTCTTGCTGTTATATTTTGCTGTCAGCTGTCTTATTGCAAAAAAAAAAAAATTGATTACTCTGACCATGCAAAGCTACTTATCAAACCTTTCTAAAGATAATTTCAAACTATGCCAGCAAAGTAACTATGTAATCTTTTTTTTTTTTAATGCAGCACATGTCAACAAAAGACTGAAGCTGAAACAAACAATACACAAATGCCAGAGAAGGTCAGCGTGGCTCCTTACCCAGATGATGAGATGCCAGTGAAGAGTCGAGGTTCCTACAATCTTGATTTTGATAACTTAGATGATATTAATCCTTTTCAAAGTTCAGTACAGTTGCCTCATTCTCCTGGAAGTCTTCAAAAGTCTCCTGTAAAAGTATCCAGCAGCCCTGAGAAAACTATTGAAAAAAGTAATGATTCTCTTGTGCAGGACGATGCAGTTCCCTTTACTTCAACCACAGCAAGTGCAGAGTGTTTAGATGAAGACAAGGCTCTCATCTCTGACAAAGAATCTGCACTGAGCGAGCTGGAGTCTGACAAATCCAAACTGTCCCCTAAGCAAGCAATTGGTGACTCTGAGCAGGGTGTGAAATCAGCTTCCACAGATGCAAGCCAAACTGATAATTCAGTGGTATTAGCAGAGGCACCTACACCTCCTCTACAGTCACCTGGCAGCTTAGGTCCCAGTAGTTCTGATGTAAATAACTCTTTTAAAACTGGAGAATCAAAACTTCAGGATGTTTCAGTGGCAGAAAAAGCCTCTGCACAGGAGTCAAAGCCTGATGAAGAACAGGGTGTCTCCAAAGGGAAACCTGCAGAAAAGCCTGATGTCACCAAGGCTGGACCAGTAAAACTGGAATTTGACTTTGATAATACCACTGCTAGAAAACCACCTCCTAAGAAACTAGGTAAAAGACCTGGAATTAAGCCACCTACAAAAAAAATTCCTGTTACCAAAACAAAACCAGAGAATATTGAAGTGCAAAACAAAAGTAATGTGGAAGATGAAATCCCTCTTCCTAAAGCATCTTATAAGTTTGACTGGGACAAACTTGATGATCCAAACTTTAATCCGTTTGGAGGAGGCTCTAAAATTTCCACCTCACCCAAGCGTTCTAAACCCAGCCCTCAGAAGGTTGAGCTGCCAGAGGAACAGGAGAGTACCTCACCGAGAAGGGAAGCTCCTCCAGGGGGGCAGGATGACAGCACAAGTACCTGTGACACTCATGAGAAGGAAGAACCCAAGAATCTGTAAGTGAATCCATAGCTGAATGCAGAAGCACCTTGAATTCATGTGAGGAAAGTTAGGCAGTATCTCAAACTAGTCCATTCCTACTTAGACTGCATCTCTCCCAGGCAGAGTCTGTTGTAATCTATAACACAATTATGTAGCAACAGCAAAGATCTTAATTGGGGAAACTCCTGAGATGACTAGCTTCAGGTAAAAGGTGTTCTTAAGTCTGGGAGAATGGGAGAAAACAGGCTTAGATGGAAAGAGCATTGTTGAAGTGGTGCTTTCCCCACTCCTCCAAGGTTAAAATGGGGAGAATCAGGTGACTGCTACTGTTTTTAAATAAAACAGGGAAGTAGGCAGCAGCATTGCACATGGTGCAGCTTGGGACGGGATCAGCAATCTTGTTCTGTGCTGAACTCTGAGGTGCTGTTTCTTCCCTGGATGTTCTTGGTATCTAAATGCTATCTCAAATAAAAAGACCTGGCTCTGAAGCTGGAATTTTTTGGCAGCACACAGACTTTTTATTTGAGGATAGAATAGGTTGTTACCTTTCCTAGAAAGTCTAGTTACTAATGTTATTGTAGACAGCCAGGTGCTTGCCAGAACTAGACTGGCACGAATTGTTCGTTTGACAGAAATGTTTGCACTCTTGCTCTCTGTGTAACAGGATCAGTTAATGTTTACCAAGGTGAAAAGTTTACTTACTGCTGACAGCACAAGTGGAGTATTGGACTTTCTTAGAGAAGTTCACACCAATAATCACAGCATAGCCTTGCAAAGAGGAGCAGGCTGCTTGTAATTCTGTTCTTAATTATAAAAAGAGCCTATCTTTAACTTAAAAAAGCAACAAACCTAACAAATGGAAATAAGAGAGCAGCGTTAAGAGAATAGAAATAAGAGATGCTGCTGGGACTTTCTGCTTCCCAGGAAACACTGCTGCTGATGGAGGGAGAGCTTTCTGTCACATAAGTTGTCACCAGATGAGACAGTAGATTGACATCCCCACCCTCGCAAGCTTCCTGTGCTGTGGTAGTAGAATCTCTCAAAGAAGCTACCTTTGTTCAGTTCATCTGGTAATACAGAACTCAAACTGCGTGTTGTAAATACTGATTTTTTTTTTATTTTAATTCTGTTTGTTTAATTTCTTTAGGGAAAACGTTGAGCAGAGTGTGGTAGAAGACTTGCCAAAAGCTCGAGAGGAGAAGCCAGGAGTACAAGCAGAAGCTGAACTTCCAGGAAAAGGAGAAGTGGTAAGGTATAGGAAAGATAGCCAGTTCTTACAAGTTGTTACCTGGAACAGATTTTCTGACTTAATGACTCAATCCTGTGAAACCTCTTTTTGATATTTTGTCAAAGAATTAGTGGGTTTATGCATCTTCAGCAGCTCTAGAAGGAATGTCGACTCTGCAGACCTGTGTTTTGAAGGTAACATCAGAGACACCCAAATTGGTACCTTGATATTCAGTATCTTTTTTGATCAGTAATTGCATATAAGGACAAACAAAAGGGTGTGGACTCTGGAAAAGTGGCTCCTGAGTTGTGCTCAGTGTTAGTAATTTAGTTTTTATGTCTGTGAATTCTTGTTTTATTATATTGACTGCCCGGTTAGTTTATGACAAACAAATTTGATCATTAAAATAATTTTCATTGCATTTTTAGATAATTATTTAAACAATTAAAAGAATTTTTTTCTCTTATCAGGAGAAAGAATTTAGCCCATCTAAAATGTCTCCAGCTAATGCTGCCCCCTGTCAAGATAATTTGGTTTCCACTGACCATGGAGAAAAGTCAATGTCTGCAGAAGAAATTAAACCTAGTTCCCCCAAAAGTGAAGTAACAGCAGATGAGACAGCTAATGCTGAACCTGAAGAGCTCTTCAGACCATCCTCAGAAGGTATGGGCATTTCTTTTAAACAGACTGAAAATGTGTTTTTTCAATAATGTATACATACATTTTTCTACCTAAGTTTTATTATGGATTCTAGTTTTTTTCTCTCATTCTGCCCTCCTGAAAAATTCCCACAATGACTAGCAGTGCTGGGAAATGTATCTGAGCCTATTTCTAAGTTAAGTTTAAGCTAAGTTCAAAAAACTGGCTATTAAAATTGACTTAACCACTTGGGTGGGTTATTCTTGGTAGGAGCATTGTGTGGAAGGATGAGCAAATGGTTTTGCAGTCACTTAGCTTCATACTGGAGTGAAATGGCTGTATTGGGAAATGGTTATTGATCTTGATCCTTCAAATCTGAGCTGTGTGCTGATTTTAATGGCGAGACTGATAATCTTGCTCTTCTGTGGGACATTGTGTGTAACAGAATATATGAGTGTGCTTGTCACTTTAACCATAGAACAACAGGAGTTCTTCAACTGTGTGGTAAATCCTACCTATTCTTACAAGTATTTGGGAACCAATGGAAGTTGTAATTCGTGTAGCTTAGAAATCTTTGCTTTTTTCAAGTCTGGATACAAAGACAGTATATCGAACAAATGAAGAGCTAGAAGTCAGGAAAATGAGAACAGGGATTTATTTGCTGTGTGCATATGTATTTGTTTCTATCTGTGGTAGGACAATTTGGCAGTAGTGCATCTTCATTGTGTTGTTTCCTCCTTTTCCAGTTTTTGGAATGGGCATAGACTATCTGGAACAGTTCGGGTCTTCATCAGTAAGTATGACTTTAAGTGTTTTATTTGCCTTCCTGGCAGTGTAGAGGGGAAAGCAAAGATAAAAATGTCAAGCCTTAAATGTTTTAATTTGAATTGTCCACAGATATTGTCATCTATTCCAAAGGAATGTGATGACAAGGCTGGATAGGGGATGGTGGTGCAAGGAAATGTAGTTTAAGCAATTCAACTAAAAATCAAAGGTCTCTGGCTATCAGTGTGCAGAGGTGCTATTTTTCTTTAGTAGCAGTGAAACTGGGGTGAATGATGTTTCACTTCTGGCCAAAACTGCTAGAACACAATGCTTTAAAAGTGCAGGATCACTGTTTCAAAAACATTTTTTTTCTAAGCTCTTTGGTGTTATGGCCAGTTTCAGGAAATCTGTCTCTAAGTGGGGCTTGTCACGTTTGAATCAGTTCAGCTTTGTTATTCTTTCTCCTGCTTGGATCCAGAATAAGAGTATCTTTGAACAGTGAATGCACTGAATGAAATTGTTTTGGTCATGCTGTGTTTGTTGTTATTATTTTGTGAGCAAAGAGAAAATGGCATAAATTGCTTTTTCAGCTTATAATACTATCCTCCCTCTCAGTGTCTTCTGGTTTTGAAGAGTTCATTAATGTTCGCCCTTTTGATTCTGCCTGTGAGCAGATTGAATTCTCTTGATATTACATAAGGACTTAAGCATGTGGGCATGGAGTTCTCTTATGTAATTCTCCTCTTGAGAGCAGTGCTCTGGCCACTGAAGAATAGGCTCACCCACCCTTCAGAGAATTGTTTGTGTGTGGGTGGGATGTGAGTGTTGTGCTCTGAAGCAGCAGATCTGCCAGTTTATGCCTCTTTCCCTTCAGTTCAAAGAATCAGCCTTGAGAAAACAGTCACTGTATTTGAAGTTTGATCCTCTGTTGAGAGACAGTCCAAGAAAACCAATTTGTGGTACTATTGAATCAAGTGAAAGTATCGTGACAGCTCCATCTCAGCCTGGGTAGGTATTGACTTAGTACATAAAATCAGAGTTGTTCACATTGCAAAAGACCTTTCAGATTGTTGAGTCTGACAGTTAACCCAGCACTGGGGGTCCACCAGTAAACTGTGTCCCCCAAGTGCCAAATCCACACATCTTTTAAATACCTCCAGGTCTGGTAAGTTCCCTGTTCCAATGCTTGACCACCCTTTCAGTGAAGGAATTTCCCTTAATATCCAATCTAAACCTCCCCTGATACAGTTTGAGGCTGTTTCATCCAGACTTGTTCCTGGAGAGACCAATCCCCACGTCACTACAAACTCCCCTCAGGTGGTTGTAGAAACTATGAAGGTCCCCTGAGCCTCTTTTTTTCCAAGCTGAGCCCCCTCAGTTGCCCCTCATTTGTGCTCCAGGCCCTGCCCCAGCTCTGTGCCCTTTTCTGGACATGCTCCAGTACCTCTGTGTCCTTATAGTGAGATTCCCAAAACTGAACACAGAATTCAAGGTTTAACTTCACCAGTGCTGGGCACAGGGGGAACAATCACTGCCCTGGCCCTGCTAGACTACTGCTGGTACAAGAGCTCTGCAAAGAAAGACAGCACTTGAATTTGATGGTGTTATGTTTGTTCATTTTTAGTCCTGTTGCTGATTCAAGTAACTTCATTGAGGAAGCTGGAAAGCCTCTAGTGAGTCTTGAGAGTGAAGAAAAACCAAAAGGACTAGATCTGCTGGGGACATTTACAACTTCTGTAAGGCTGTCCAGAATGCTGTCTGCTTTCATGTTGATAGTTTGGGAAGGGGATAGCCTAGGTTCTGGATTCAAGACTTACACAGGTATTTTAGGT
The DNA here is from genome assembly GCA_013400215.1 of Cisticola juncidis. Classification (NCBI taxonomy): domain Eukaryota; kingdom Metazoa; phylum Chordata; class Aves; order Passeriformes; family Cisticolidae; genus Cisticola; species Cisticola juncidis. The sequence continues at coordinate 183,382 of VXBR01002968.1, read as the reverse complement.
ATTGCAGAATGTGATAAATACTTATTTAAACTGTTTTAAACCAGGTTGGATACTCATTTATATCAAAGTTGAACTTTGTGATTTGGAAACTGATGCCATTGCACGTGGTCTAAGGGAATACGAGTTCTTTTTAAGAATGCGTTAGTCAAGCAGTCTTTTTTTTATGCAAGTCAAGCTACAAAAGACAAGCTTTGTATTGTAATGGCACTGTGGGATGAAAAGCACTTAGGCTAAACTGGATGCTCTTGCAGGTGGGGTTTATAGTTTGAACAGATCTGCCCACAGCAGCTCATCCTGCAATGGTCTCTTTTTCACTTGTGAGGAACAGCATGGTGTCATCTGCTTTGTTTCTGATAGCTGTAATTGGTGGATAGCAGTTCTGCTTCTACCTTGTAGGTATTTGTTATTTAGTATTTGTTAAATTTCAAAGTAAGAAAGTTTTATGCTAACAAGTTCTGGAGGTATCATGTGTTTAAGTGAGATATGTTGACCTGGCATCGAATAATGTGTGTATGACAATAGGAATCTGTTGAAGCTTTGCATTTTTCTTTCCTTTACAGGATGCAGGTCCCCTAATTCCAGACTCTCTCAGCAGTGATGTTCCTCCAGTCCCTTTTGCCACTTCTACAAGCACTGCAGTGGATGCCATTATAGATGTGCTGAAATACAGCCAAAAAGACATGGATGCAGCTGTTGAAGTGGTGAAGAGAGAGGTATGGTGGCCCTTCCAAAGTGCAACTTGGCATAGCCTTGGAAGGTCCTTTTGTTTGTTTGGATTATCAGGGATAAATCTCTACTTTGCAGGTTTTTTCATCACATTTGACATAAGTATCTCATTATGAAAAGCTTGCTGTGGACTTGATGGGTGCTGTAGGTATAGAATTCTTCAGAGCTAACACTTAAAGGAAAAGGACAAACTTCATTATTAGTCAGATCTGGTCACTATTAAAAGGCACATGTTATCAGATGGGATAGTTAGGCTTAATATCTGTGATCTGGATACTTCTCATTCAACAGGTAGGAAATACATTTTCATGCTAATGGAAGAGAGCAACTTAAGTAATTTCCCTAAAACAACATAAAACTGTAGTGCCAGTTCAGTGCTATGATCGATTATTTTCTTGTGGGAAGTGAATGCACAACAGTATGTTCAGCTAATAAAGTGAGGTAAGATCTAGAGCTCACTCCAGAGGTGAAGGGCATTAGTGAAGGAGGGAAGAAGTAGTTGGTAAGATTTTAAACCTGTCCTGTAATTACAAAAATTGCTTTTAAATGCCCATCTTCTGACTGATGGAAGAAGACTTATATATCCACTCACTTGAAAATTTTGAGTACTTAATTCATTATGATTTCTGAGTTATGTAACCTTAAAACACTAAATAATGTAAGAGGGCTATTTAAGCATTAATGTCCTTAAAGCTAATTGTATCCTTTCAGTAGAAAATAGAGCTTTTGAAATTCCTGACTGCTCTACTGCAGGCAGGAGCACTAGGGGCACCAAAGAAAGATGACTGATGATTATTTGAGGCTTAAGTTATTCTTTTGTTTTAGAGTACAGAGATATAGTGGCTTTTCTAGGAATAACTTTTACTTTCTGTCATTTAGGAGGTGAATTTCACCCAGCATATTGTCTAGTACAGGAAAACAAGTGTGACTTTGACAGGGGACAGCTTTTAGTGCTTTGATCTAAAACTAAGAATCTATATAATAGCAGGGGGTAGAGCTTGTAATATCTTAAAAGTGCCGCTCTTTCGTGTTGGAAAGAACTTCTTTAAACCTGCAAACATTGTTGTAGAATGTGACTGGATGATTCCAGCTGTGTCACTTAAATAAAAAGGCCTGGAATTCCAATATCAGCCTGAAAGAAAGAGACTAAATTTTAGTAGTTTTTTTGTCTGTGAAGCAACTCAGGAGTAGCAGGAAAGTGAAAACCTTCTGAGCAAATACAGCACTTGGAAAATCTTGCTTTTTTGGAGTCTACTGGACCTTTTTTGAGCTTGCAAGTGCAAGTTCGTAACTTGTTTCCATCTTTACATACCTTTGCTTTTGTAACATTTTTTCTAGCTTAGCTATCACTACTTCTCTTAATAGTTCGTACATTCTTTTTTCACTAGTGTCCTGCTTTCTGTCACCTGAAATATTGCAATATATTTAAAGTTAGGTTGCTCTAAAACAAATACTGAAAAATCAGTGTACTACAGTTTACTATGCGGTTTTGTGACAAAACTAGCAATAATCATGTGCTTTCATGTTTGGTTTTTTTTTTTAAATTCCAGGTTATTTGGTATATTTTGAGCCTCTTGTATTTGAAGGCTTCCCACAGTGCAGTCAGCTCTGTGTTAAAATTCTTAAACGTAACTTTGTCCTGAGGTCTTTGTTATGGAGTTTGCACAAATTGTTTAGCAAAGAGTATTTGTGCTGCTTAATTCTGTCACTGTGAGGTCTGCTTTAGTTCAGCTGATGTGGAGTAGGTGTCATTATTCTCAAATGAACTGAGGCATCTTTTACTCCTCCCCCTTCCACGTTCCCTAATTTAGTGTTGAATTTAAGTTACTGCAAACAGCAATTTGATCTTGAACCGTCTTCCAGTATTTGTTCTCTCAGGTGTTAATATTAGCAGGTTTGTTCTTAATTAAAGTGCTTTTTTTTGTCTGCTCTGTAAATAAGAGGGAAATGTGTGTCACTTGAGAAAATGTTCCTTGGCCCGTTGTGTTCTCTCAGAAGTTCTGGTTATCTGCACAGACACTGAGTTAGAGTAGCCAAGAGGTTGCTGGCTGAGTTGGCTCTGATCTTGCCACTTGAGGAGATACTGGCAATGTGCTGGGAATCATATATGCAAAATCTATGTATTAATCTAAATTTTATTTGAGTCAAGTTTATAATTAAACAATTTTGATTCTCTTAAGCAATTAGAACTTATTTCTCTCTCTGTATTAAGTTAAAAGTATACCCAAGCTGCCCTTTTAGATTGTTTTTAGTATCAAATCTTTAATCTCTTTTTGTGCAAAAAATAAAGGCTTACCTTTTCATCCTCAAAGGTTCAAGAGAAAGAGCTGGAAATTCAGAAATGGAATAAGAAGTATAATAAGCTTCATATGGAATACAAGGAAATGGGGTATGAATCTGTCCTGGCTTTTATATCTACTTAGTTATTCCAGATGTTTTTTCTAATTTATGTTCAACTTTTCTTTTTTGTGGTTTTTAGAAAAATAGTTGCTGAATTTGAACAGACGATAACACAAATTATGGGTAAGTCCCATATTTACACTTTGAGTGCCTTGGAGGGGCTGGGGCATGCTTAGCCCAGAGTTACTAAATGCAGTTAGTACTCTTTCACCTCTGACATTAATATTTCAAGTGCTTCCAGGATAAGTGTAAGGTTTAAGACAAGGTAGACTAATGATTTTATGCATGTTCATAAACATGATATCATGTGGTAGATAACGATGACTTTTTGAATCAGGCATGAACACAACTCTTTCTTATTCTCCCCTGGAGTGTGAGGTGTTGGTTTATTAAAACTGGCAGATCCAGTTGTCAGCACTTTGTGTTTAATTGTTTAGTATCTGACAGCATTTAAGTCGCAAGGTATCACTAGAAGTTCTTTCTGGACAGATCTGGCCTTTTGCTTTAGCTTAAGTTTGTGGCTTCAAAACTAGGAAAGGCATCTAGTGAAGCTCTTGTTTTATAGTTCCACTTTCTTAGCCCAAAGCTGAATTAGGCACATTGGTGCCAGCTCTTTTGTGCTCCTCTAAGGCCATGGGAAACATAGCTTGGGTATGCTAACCCAAACCTCTTCTGAAAGTCTGCTGTGCTAGTCTGACTTGTTATCCCAGTCTCCTCCAGATCTTCCAGCTGTTGTGTATGTTTAATGAAAAATATTTTTGGATTCCTTGCTTCTATCACAACATTCGAGGCTCCTGTTATGGTAAACTCAAGTGGAGTATTTTGGCTACAGTGCTGAAGTATTTTTGGCAAGCTCATTGTCATGGTGTTACTGGCCTTAAGTTTAGTGTGAGGTAATATGTAATAGAGTTACAAAGACTTCTTAAAAGCACAGACAGATTGTCTTTACAGGTGAGAGGCTATGTTATGAAACCTTGGTGAGGGGAAGAATTGAAGCTGTGGGGGTTATGTCTGTATATTATGGAACTGGTTTTATGCTAAAGCAATAACTATCATGGGTTAACTCCACTTTCTCTAGACGATGCTCAGAAGCAGAAGGAAATCTCAAGGAAAGAAATACAGAAGCTGATGGAAGAGAAGCAGCAAGCCATTTCAGATCTGAACTCTATGGAGAAGTCATTCTCTGAACTCTTCAAACGACTTGAAAAACAGAAAGATGCTTTAGAGGGTTACCACAGAGTAAGATGACTTAATGCAAATAATATCCTTCCAAAATAAATAAGATTTTGTGGAGAGGAAGTGGTGAAATTTCTAGAGCAGCCATTAATTAGGTAGTATAGGGACTACCTGTAAAACCAGGTGCTAAGTTGTTTATTTAAAATATATGTTTATAAAAAACCTACTAATCTGTTGTATTTAGGGACTGACTTAAGGTAAGATAATGACATCTTAGAAGACAAAGTTTCTTCAGGTGAGCTGTTTCTTGCTGCAACACACCTTTTTTGTTAATCATAGAGATCCTCTAATGTGGCAACTGTTGCATAAGAGCAGCTGGTTTCCCCCACATCATATTGAATGGATGCTGAAGAGGATGTGCAATTATAAGTCAGAATAATAGGTTATTAGGTGCTCCCTAATAAGATGCTTGTGGGGTTTTTCTGAAGCTAAAGTCAAGCCTTTGTTCTGCAGCTTCTTTAGAGACTGGAGGAAGAAAGCTAACGAGTATAAGCTATGGTTTCTTACTCCATGAAATGCACAAAAATTGATTCAGTTGGTGCTTAAAAGAAGTGTCTTCAGATTTTTTTATTCAGTTATCCTTTAATGTCCCTGTTCACTAAAACTGAGAAACTAGTCCCTTAGAACTTTCATGGTAGTTTAGGTTTTAGTGTCTGTTACAACTTCAGTTTATTCTTTGTTCACATGTCAGGATTCCTTCATCTTGTGTCCTTTCCATCTCCACCCTAAATTCAGAAGCCCTTTCCTTAGCACATCACCTGGAAACACAGTTACTCAGTTCAAGACTGAGTCTTAGTAGAGTCTTAGCAAACTTGTTTCAAACAGTTCCAACTTCTTACAATAGCTAATATGTACATGTGACTACCAAGGTAATTTTCTTGCTGTTAGTGTTGGATATGTTTACATCAGGGTCCAAAGCCTCAATCTTTCCACAAGTTCTTTGGAGAAGTTGGATTTCTAGCTATTCTTGTGACAATTGCAACTTAATACAAAGCTGATTTAAAAAAAATGGAGCAAAACAAACAAAACCAATTAGTGACTGTCATTTTAGTGACCTTCTTTACTAGACTTTGCTACTAAATAATGTATTTGGGTGGAAATATATTATTTAGGGTCAAGAAATGTTTGCAAAGTTAAGATAGTTAAAATGAGGCAGTTTATATAGACCTGTGGGATTTCAGTAATTCCTGTTACTCTAGTGAGTAAATACTGCCACTCAGGTGTAGTCAAATAACCCAGCTGTCATGTGGGGAGACTCTTCCATCTACTAGCTGAAACAGCTAACTGAACTTCTTTGGGTTTTGGGACAGAATGAAGAAGTTCTGAAGAAATGTGCAGAAGATTACTTGGCTAGAATTAAAAAAGAGGAGCAGAGATACCAGGCACTCAAAGCACATGCTGAAGAGAAGCTGCAACAGTAAGTACCAAGCCAAGCAGCAGGTACCAGGAGTGACATAGACGGTTTTCACAGTTGCTGCAGAATGTGGTTCAATAATGCCAAAACTTAGCTTAATCATATTTCATTTGGTGATTGAAGTACAAGCATCTAGTGTGATTCTGTGAGTTTTGCTGTGCTGTCTGAAGGGGATGTAAACACCATCTTGCACGTGTTTCAGAGCCAATGAGGAAATTGCCCAGGTCCGCAGCAAAGCAAAATCAGAGACTGCAGCACTTCAAGCCACTCTGCGCAAAGAACAGATGAGGATTCAGTCTTTAGAGAGGAGCCTTGAACAAAAGGTCAGTCACAGTGCCATGGGTGAGACTCTTCAAGCTATTGCCTTGGGCTAGGTTAACAACTCCCTCCTATCAGGGCTAGAAGGGGTCTTGCTAACTGTGCTGGTTTTGATGGCTGCTGTCCTGGCAGGCCTTGGGAAATTGCCTTTGAGACCTAAGACACAACTGTCATGTCAGGACTTGTCTGTATGTTTAGATTTTTTTGGAACACAAGGTTCGTTTCCAAACCAGTTGGGGATCCTGAGTCAGGATGTTACCAGAACTGCTGCAGGAGCTGGTGATTAACAGTTACACATGAGGCAGAGCAGAATCTGGGAGTAAATTTTGGATAACTACCTGGCTCAGCTTGTTCATGAGCATGACTTGTAAGCTGTTAGCACTAGTACATATTTAACTGTATGTGACTCAAGTTTTCAATATTGTTCAGGCCATTAATCCTTGTTCTTTATATTGTTTCATATTGCGTTAGGTGAAATCTTAGAATGTTTTGTAGAGGCCTATCCTTTGTTGGAACCCTTCAAAGGAATAAGCTTTTTGAAGATTAAAAGTCTCTGCTGGAAGTGCATGCTGTTATTTTTACTGCATCAAGTGTTCTTGCTGCCAGTATTGAAGACTCAGAAATTGATAATGCTGACAGATTCCTATTATGGAAAAAACCTGTGTTTGTCTTCAGGTTTATAGCTCCCATATTTGTGAGTCTTCAGGTTTATGGCTGAAGTTTGCATAGCAGAAGGAACAGTAGACTTTTTACTGGAGGGATGAAACAAGCCATTTAACACAGAACTAGGTTTGGTCTTGTTGTAAATACAGTAACACTTAGAATTCTTACTAAAATGGTTTAACTGTTCCATAAGGAATTCTACAAACTGGAAATTGTCACATGTCACTAAAACTATCAAGGCATCATTTTACAGTCTGTCTTGTGAAGATTAAAATCTAAGCTGTCCATGTTTTGAATTTTGGTGTACTGACCAAAGGCAGAGTCCCAAAAGTTTTGTTTCCCTGGATCACTTGGTCTGCATGTATTATGGTAATGTGGAAGAAGCAGACATTATGTACCAGTATAGTGGATTCTGGCTCATTTCCTGAGACTCCTAATGATGCCATCTGATCTTTGGCATAATAGACTGTCCTTTACATTAAATTTGCATGAGCCACCATCATGTAAATGGACTTTCTATTGCATATAGTAACAATCAGGACTTACTGCAACTCAGCTCGCTACAAGGTTGTAACAGAGTTTGGACATACCTGAAACTCACTTACTTCTTTTCTCCACAGACTAAAGAAAATGATGAATTAACGAAAATCTGTGATGACTTGATCTTGAAGATGGAAAAAAATTGATATCTTACCTGTCTTGTAAATATGTGTATTTTCTGACTTGCTGTCTTGTGTGTTCACTCACCTTTTTATGTATGTGGGGAAAAAATAAAATTCTTGATTCACACTTGTCTTCTATATTATTGGCTATATCTTTTGTGAGAGAAGCATCTATTAACTTTAGTTGCTGCTTCCAGTAAGTAACAATGTCTTTCACAGCATTTTCACACATTGCTCAAAGGAAATGCTTTCCATCAGTGTACCTTCAGTCTGTTCCCTGTGGAAGAACTTTGCAGCTCTGTACTCTTGACCTGGCTTTGCTGGGGAGGGTTGCAGTGGGCATTGTCTCTATTGTGCACTTGTTGTTCTCTCACTTAAATCAAAGCATTCCAGAGTTACAAGACTGAAGTAAAACTGAACCAGCATAAATGCTATAAAGAATTGGAACTTAACTTTGGCTTTGGTTTGTGGGTTTGGTGGGATTTTTTATCTATTAAGAGGGGCTGGAGTGATTTTGTTTTTGCAGATAAACTAAGCAGAGGGTTTAATGGCAGGACTGATTGCTGCTCTCCTTCTCTAGGGTTTTCCGTGTCATTAGTGTCTGTCTGATGCTACTGACTGTGAAATCTTCAGTCAACCTCTCTGGTCCTGCCTGTAATGGAGAGCCTTAAGAGCTGTGGGCTGCAGGTCACAGGTTATGATGAATTCAGCCCTAGGCAATAGCTGACATCTTGCACACAGAAGCAGGATTGTCTGCAAGCTACAGCTTTTGGTTTCTCAAATTACTTGGGAGGTTATTCCTCACTTCCCTGGCCTGTAGACACATTTTTCCTCAGAAGGGCTGTTGCTGCTGAGCGGGCTGAGCTGCACTTGGAGCCCTTCCCTTACATCAGGGTACTCTGCCTGGGCAGGTGGAAAAATGAGCAGCAGGGCCATCAAGTCCAGAGTCAGCTCCTCTCTGAGGCAGATGCTGCTCAGGGTGGGTAGCAGGAACACCCTGTAGTTCAAAGCTGGTTAATCAATGCTTCAGGTTTGATTGGGATTTTCTTTGTGACTTCTGTGCCAGTGTGAGAGGTGACAGCAGTGGCAATGATATTAAATGCCTGGCTCCTGTACAAGTTGTGCTGTACTTTTTAACTTGCAGCTGGGGAAAATGGTGGCAGATGGAAGAAGAGAAGAAATAGCCATAGAGGAGTGTACAAGACCAAAGTTCACTATCCCCTGCCTCAACTTCAGATTGTAGGACTCCCTAGGGATGACTCCCTTGGGAATGTTCCTTTGGAAATAGACAACCATACTGATGGGAAATCTTGTGGTTGGTCTAATTTGGGAAATGTCTTAGTTACGGAAACAGATTTTCACTAGATTTACAATAAAATGGTTTCAAAGGAACATCAGAGATCATCTCATTCCAACTGCTGATTAGGGACACCTTCCACTGGACCAGGCTGCTCAGAGTCCCATCCAGCCTGGCCTTGAACACTTCCAGGAATGGTTATCCACAAATTCTCTGGGCAGCACCCGAGGCTGGCATGGAAGTTGCTGCTGCTCTTAGGTTCCAGTCAGCAAGCGTTCAGCATTCAGTCCCAGAGGCCAGAGCTGTGCTTTGCTCCCTGGGGTTGGATCATGGCTGTGGTGTGATGAGCCAGCCTGGTCTGGGGGCAGGAGCAGTTACGGGTCAAAGCTGCTGTTTTACAATAGATCAGTGTGTCATGCAGCTTCACTTCATGCATAAAAAGAGGGGTAGCAAGGGGCAGAGTCTTCCAGGGATCAAGGGGTATTTATTGAGGATAAGCCTGCAATCCTAACTATTTCCACAAGATGTCGCTGCTGCTCTTTGAAATAGGGGCTTTATGGGGTGGTGCTTCGGCACTTTGCAGAGCTGGAAGTTGTCCCTCTTCTGGAGTTGTACTTAATGTTAGTAAGTTTTTTTTTATGGATTTATGTTGAAAAATGGATAAAGAACTGCATAGTGATGATAAATAGTAAACTGTAAATAGTGACAATGCTCTCTGGAGTTTTTGTGCTACAGGTGCCCAAGCCTTACAGCACTTATGTGCACCTTGAGGAAACTGCTGCATCAGGGAGCACTAGGCTCTTCCTTACCTTCCTGTATTCTTTCAAGGTAAAATAACTTTCTACTCTCCTCCCTGGCTTTATATTATTTATGCAGAATAATCCTGGGTGAAGTGAGGAGAGACTTAAATGTATTTTGTTGTTTTGTGAATATAGCACCTGTACAGACACCAGCACCCCCAGGGTGTTGATGGAGATGAACACAGAAGGCCAGTAGAGACCAGCGTGCCAGATACGGGCGCAAGAGTTGTGCTGATGCCTGAAAATTCTTGTCTGATAACAAAAGTTTTATTAAGAAATACACCTTGTGTGTCCAGTTACTGCCTATTGATATTAAATACTGGAAATTGCCACATTCTTACTGTAATCTGTGATCCCTGCCTGGCAAATTTGCCCAGGACTCTTTTGTTAGCCGCTTGTGTCAGTACCTACAAGAAAACTGACAGGACATGGAAACCAATGCTTGAATGGAGATGGCTATAAAATGCCAGGGCACTGAGCAAGGTGAGTGAGCAACTTTTGTATCTTTGAGTCCCTGAGGCGTAACTTCAATCATTGCCTTGGATAAGTATTTTCCTTGCTAAGGGCTCAAGGAAGGTCTCTGCCTTTTAAATTGCTCAGAAAGGATAGCCGATTTTTCTCTGCAGATGCAGTGTGTACCTCTAACTTAACAATCACACCATTCGTAAGAATTGGTGTTTTGTAATTCCTACCTTAAAGCATCATTTAAGTGTTGCCTTCCTTATTTAAAGAATTGTTCTTTTTACTATCCTAATGCTTGCAGGCAGGTTCTAGGATGGAAAAGTGATAGTACTTGGTGCCTCTGCCCACTTGGTTTTTATTTACTGGTTACATGGAAAATTATCAGGTGCAGTACAAAAAGAGGATGACAGTTCCTGCTCCAGACAGCCTTTGTCCAGTTGAAGTACTTGGGAAGGATGTATTTTATCCAGAGCTGATTAAGGTGGAGCAAAGGTACTGAAAGGTACCTTGTTCCCAGCCATTTCCACTCCTGTTCCACCAAAACCAATTTTCAGCAGAACATTAATCATGGTCCAAGCACAGACTTTAGTCTCTTGCACAGTTAAAGACTGCTGTTCAGAAATTGTGGCTTAAACTTCTTTGGAGTCAGGGAATCTCTCTAGATTGATTCTCAAGTCAGTGGGTTAAATGTTGATCAATTTTCCAGTCCTATTGTGCAGCTTTGACAGCACAGGTTACGTAAAGAAACATCACAGTTTGACATCAGGGAATTTCAGGAGTCACCTTGGAGTGAAATTGAAACCAGGCAAGGGCTGAATCAAACTCTGACTTCAGCTGACTTCTAAACATACAGCTTTACTTCTTAGGTTGCAAATTACACCTCCAAAGCAAGTATTTTTCTCCCTGTTTCTGCCTGTTTTTCCTGTTGAAAAAACACAAAAGAAAATCTGAGAAATAATGAATGGTCTCCTTTTTTTTTTTTTTTAACTCAGTTTGGAGGATGGATTTATTACCTGAACAAAAACCAACAGAATATCCTACAGCAGAAAAGGCGAATTTGTACTATTTTCTAATTTCCATTAGAAAACAAATGGTAAAAGCATTTAAATTAAGCATGCTGTCTTTGGCTGTATGAGGAGCTCTCCATCTCTTTAAAAGTCATTAGATCATGACATGACTAATCCTTTTATGGTTTTGAAAGATCTGTGTGGTTTGACTTTGACAAATGGATCAGTCACAGCATCTACTTCCTTGCAGATTTCTTTTCCTCTCCAGCACATTTAATACAGACAAACTAAATCCTCTGTACATGTCATGGGGAAGGAAGTTCCTTGTGAGTTTTGTCCTATTTTTGATGATAATGCATGTAAAGTTAACTGCAACTTATATCAGCTATTTGCTTTTCAGCTCCTGCTGCCAGTTTTTTGCTGGTGATGTCTTTGTTGTTTGAAAGTCTCTCTTGTACTGTGCAGCCAGAACCTGTGTCAAACACTGATTTTTTTTTTTCCTCCTTGTTGTGAGAGGGTTTCACAATGAAGTTCTGCTGTTCTCAAGAAGTTTGTGGTGTAACTTTATTCATCTCCATGGAGCCTCTCCTGGCTGTAGGTGTGTAAGGGGCCAGTCCCCTGTCAGACCATTTCAGGAGCTGCTGGAGCTGGGGACCAGCTCCCCTGACTGTGTGTGACAGGTCTCAGTGGCCCAGAAGCAGCTGTGGCTGTTCAGTGGGGCTGGCATGTGGTGGTGCCAAGTGTGCTCACCATTGTCATATGGCTTATCTGGCTTGAGCAAAGAGCCACTGGGGACACAAAGGTGAATCTTCCTCCCTCCTTCTCTTTAAATCCACTTACACTTGCAGCACAAAACTGCGTGGGGAAGATCTTCGAACCCTTCCAGTACTAATTTCTGTATCACCTCAGCCCCAAACTTGATGACTTGTGTACAATGCCAGGGTTGATTTCAGATTCTTCTCGAGGAAATGGTGCAGGATGGCATGGAATTAGCTAATGAGTAATTTAATTTTTTCTTTTATCTCTGTTTTCCAAGATTGCTAAGCAACATTGCATCCTGGAGCCCAGTTAACTACTGTACTGTTTACTTTTTCATTTCTTCTAATAGCTTCTCTCCAGTGCCATATCATCTTTTTCTCTAAATCAAGAGCCTATATCACCCCCTCCCAACATGAGTAAAGGTGTGTGTCAAATTCAGTGAACTAATTTCCTTTTGAATAAGTTCTTCAAACCAGTTATCCATTATTTCCTCTGGGGAATGCACCAGCTGAAAAGAGAACAAAGCTAATTGAAAGTTTTGGGGATCAAGAAGTCCATATTTGTCAGGAAAGTGCCAGTCAGGCCCAGGGGGAGAGGAAATCAAAATGTTTCCCATGAATTTCATGTCTGGGATTTGTCTTCAGTTTAATAGACAGGTAGCATTAAAGAAACAAAAACAATGAAACAAACCAGCAATGGATGGTAGATCCAGGAATTGAACTTTTGGGAAAATTAGTTATGCAACATTTCAATATGTGGAAAGTTCCATTGGTTGTCTGTCTCTTGGCATTTTAAACACCATTCCCTGCCTTTCTTTCCATTAGCAAAGCCAACTGGCCTGTGCTTGGGAGGCAAGTGACAAGTGTTACCCTGGCTTACACTGAGGAGCCTGTGCCTGACATTTTACAATTTATAACAGCTGATAATTTTATTTATGGTCGTGGCACCACGCTTCACTGTTCTGTTTGAAGGCACTGTCGGTGCTACATGGGAGAACTATGTTTGAGTTGGAAGAGAGGTAAATGTTGGTCTAAAAATACCTCCAGCCTGGCTCCTAAACTGAAGAGACTCAGATGCAATGACTGCTTTGTTTTCCTGATCACAACATCATCTGCTGGTATTCTGATTTTTTTCCTGGTATTCACCCTGGCCCCCAGAGTTTAGATGCAGAAAGTCACTGGATATAATCCATAATATCAGTAAATAATGTTGTTTATTGGGTATTGCAGTAAAGACGGGGTTTAGTTTATTTCAGGGTGGAATGACCTAGGTGATATGAGGTGAATTTGGGCACGGGGAACTGAGGGCTGAGTACTACCATGCTCTTGAAGAAACCACTTTGGTGCTCTGCACCTCTCTTTTCCGTGGAGGTGTCCGGAGATGAACAATGTCTGCTGCTTTTACACCACACACTTGAGGTTTTCAGTTCCAAAAGCTGTGTGTTGCTAATATTTTCCATCTGAGGGGCAGCCTGGAGTTAGCACTTCAAATTTTAGCTGCCCAGATCTCATGATAGGAAAGCTGTTGTTCCAATAGATGAACTAATTAACAATGCATCTGGTTGAAAAATCTCTGCTGTAGTTTCTATGGAGATTTCTGTAAATAAATAAAATCCTTTCCAAAACAGTGTTTTGATCAGCAGTTGGTTTCCAAACAATAGAACTCATATCTGGGTCCCAAATCTGAAGTCTCCAGACCAGATCTAGTATCACTAGAATCTGGGACAGCAGGGCTGGTAGATTGGCTGTGGATTAACTCTTTGATGTAGATGATACCCAGAACTTCCCTTTACAAATCTAAATTTTTTAGGTGCTTTTTGCTTTACCTGTGACAAGCACTGTAGGAGCTGTGTCTGTTCTTAGAGCACATGGTAAAACATTACATATATATAACAAGCAAAATATGATGTTTCAAAATAAAAGTGGAAACAGCTCCATGATTTCTGTAAAATGAGTGCTTTTAAGGAGTTTCTAAAGTGTTAGGACCCCAAGCAAGGCAGAAGCATCTCATGGGCATCCCTTTGCAGAACCCAGAGCAGCTGGTACTGACAAATCCATCACCCCAGCTCAGGCTATTTCAGTGCTTGGAGTGACTCTTCACAAGCAGTGAGAGTTATTAACCTCCTGCTGGAGCCCGAGGTCCCTGCAGTGACAATTATGCAAAGTGAAGCCTGGAGTCTGTCTGGCAGGGATCTGTAATTCATTCTTCCAAGTGCTGTTCTGTTTTACCATAAAGCCCATTTGAGGAGCCCTGGGAAAGCACTTGGATACTGACAGAGCTCAGAGGTGGAAGGAGGATGCTGGTGGTGACACCAGCTGGTGATGTGGAATGGGGTGATGGAGAAGTGTGTGTGACTGATAAATAGCTGTACCAGGTGTGAATGTACCATGAGCTGTCCTTGGTATGAACTGAGAAGATTATGTCCATTCAGACCACACAGACACAAAAAATAAATTAGGAAGTATCTGTGTACACTTGAAGTATTTGTGTAAACATTGGTTATGTTTGGCTGGCGCCTGAGAGAGGAAGAGTCCCATCTGGAAAGAAATGAGAGAGACCAGAGACCTTTGGAGTTAGGAGTACCTAATCCTAATTTCCAGCATTAGATCTAATCTCAGCATCTATGATAACATGGTCAGGAAAAGAACTGCAGCTGAAAATATTGGTAGCATATTTGCCTTTTTTCTGCTCATCTATGGACACATAGAGACGTGCATGTATCCATATGTATATGTAAATATCTGTAGGTTTCACTCTGCTGTTTTAATAAAGCTTCCCAGGACATCAGAAGCAGATGAAGTGTGCATCTGTCTGCTAGGAAGTTAAGCATGTTTGTAAAATTCATTTAATAATTTTTATCCCAGCACTGGCTGGGCAAGGTGCCACTTGTGGCAAGTGTAATCAAAGTTGATTACACCTGCTGGTCTGTGGTGTCATTGGGGGATCTCTGAGGATGAGCCTGGCTGCAGAGGATTGACTGCTCCACCCTTGCACAAGAAGAGAGTTTCAAAGCCCTCTGTGAAAAATAAGTGTGCAACTTTTAGTCAGGGTCCAGCTGTCTCCCAAGTACAAATAGCCAAGGTTCTTGATCCTACAGGTGGTATCCCAAAATCTTTGTGTGCTGTGGAGGAGAGAGGTTCACAAGCAGGTGATGGTAAGTTTATCTCAGAGGTCCCACTACAAACAGCAGTGGTCTTGTCAGGCAGCCTGGTCTCAGCCCTGCATGCCCTGCACTGCCAGGGATGTGGAGTGTCCCTCACAACCCCACTGGGGTCACCAGCTCCCAGAAATCCTGCTGTGGAGTTTAACCCCCAGTTGGTTGCTCACCCCTTTGCAGCTGTTCCCTCACCCCTCCAGTGAGTTTGGGGGGAGAATCAGAAGAGTGAAAGTGAGACAGTTCATGGGCTGGGATACTGCCAGTTTAATGGATAAAGCAAAAGCCCCACCCAAGCAAAGCAGAACAAGGAACAAATTCACCCCTTCCCCAGGCAGGTGTTCAGCCATCCCCAGGACAGCCGGGCTCCATCACACGTAACGGTGACTTGGGAAGAGAAACACCACACCCCAAACAACCCCCCCTCCTCCTCCTGCCCCAGCTTTATACACTGAGCAGGGTGCCACATACATGGTGTGGAATATCCTTGGGTCATTTGGGGTCAGCTGCCCCAGCTGTGTCCCCTCCCCTGTCCTTTTGCACCCCCAGCTTCCTCGCTGCTGGGGTGGGGTGAGGAGCAGAAAAGGCCTTGGCTGTGTGTGAGTCCTGCTCAGCAATAACAAAACCAACCCTGGGTTAAAAACCAGCCCTGGGTTAACAGCACTGCTTCAGCACCAATCACAGCCCCATAGCAGATTCTGTGAAGAAAATTGACTCTGTCCTAGCCAAAACCAGCACACACAGCTAACCAGAACTCCTAATCCACTGACAGAGAAGCACTTTGCTGGGTGTTTTTCAGCTGATTTGCATGGATGGACAGGGAGAAAAGCAGGGTGATTGCTCTAGACAAGGCTGGCTGTACTGCCTGTCCAAGTGTGACATTACTGTGTGCTTAATTACTTGCTGTGCTCACAGTAATGTTTAGTTTCTCAGCATTGTAAAGAATATTATTTATAGGAACTTTATCCTCCTGGCAACTAACAAAGTAATTACTTCAGACTGCATCTTTCAATTGGATTTTGCTGTGATTTGTGGCTGTGAAATCCAGAAGATGTTAAAGAAAGGGATAAAAGGGAATTGCAATTGCAATCTTGCAAGCAAAACCAACTGCAGCTTGTGTTTTGGTTTGATTAACAATCAGTAGAATATAAAGGTAAGGGCTTTAAAGATTATAAAGATTGCAGGAGGAATTCACTGGATGGGCCAGTTTGAATTCCAGGCCCTCTGATGTGGATTAGCAGTGAATGTGACTCCAGGTCCATCCACACAAGAGTGCCGAGGGGGATCTCAACTGGGAATTTTTGACAATCAAGACAGGATAGAGGAGAGTACAAGGCTGCATTTCCACACCACCTGCAGCTGGCTGTGAGGAGGAGTTAGGGGCTTTTGCCTTGACTGTCAAACTGTGCACTGTCAGCCTGCTTTTCCCAATGCAAAACTTGGGGGACTGGGTTTGCACCAGCAGAAACCAACATCATCTCAATAATACTGAGCTCAGTGAGGTGCAGTCTCAATTCTTCCCCTCTACCCTAGTCCAAGTCACATCCACCCTGACAAAAGCAATAAAGAGCCAACATCTCCTTGCACAGAACTAAGGGGGAATGAAACCCACCTTGCTAGAATGAGACAGCAGCACCTTTCTGAGGCATGGAACAAGTCCACGTGTGCTCTGGCACACATCCCTGGCACAGACACTGCAGGTGCAGGGCTCTCTCTGTCTCCAGGAATGGAGGAAGCTGAATTGCAGCAGGAAGGGTTCCCAGCCCTCTTGTCCATGTCCCTGGGGCTGCCCAAAGTGCAGTGTGTCCATGGCAGGGGCAGTTTCTGGCAGCTCCCAGGTGCCTCCTGTGCACAGGTAACACAAGCCCTGCTCAGGTGGACCTGCTGAGCCAGGGCGCAGTCGAGGTGGGGAAGATGGTCTAGCACAGAAGGCAGACACCTCAGCTCCTTCTTTCCATTACAGGTGGGAATTCAGATGCTTCCAGAGACCAAGAAATTCTTGCAAATGACCTGAATTCTACTTAGACTTGGAATTTTCAAACTTGGAACTACTTAAATGAGTTCTAAGAGGCTCTCTCAGGCATAAACTTGCTGAGTGAGAGGGAGAAGCAAAACAGGGATTTTATTTACTCCCCAATCTCCTTTTTGAAGCCACTGGTGAGGAAACAAGAAACTTGTTTTTTAAGCCCTCTATTGCTGTCAGACTTTTCTGCTGGGAGAGAGGGTGGGTTTTTTTCCTTATTGTGACTAAGGACTGTGCACACTAGCAAGTGACTGCCTCTGCATAATAAATTGGAGGCGACCTGGGGGAAAAAAATGGAAAAGCTGCAGTTTCTAGGGAGTTCAAAAACATATGCTCCAAAATCTGTTTGTCTGTATATTGACTATTATTTCCAATTGCCAAGGAACTACATGTACATTTCTGTTTTTTTCAGAAGCACACTGTGCATATTGTTGACAAGAGGCACTTTGGCTCCAAAATACTGCCAAATAGCCTTGCTAAATGGAGACATTTTTTGTCTCTTTTCTCCTTCTTTCCTCTCCCTCTGTTCCTCTCCCTGCTTCTCCCTCTCTCCTGTCCTCTCTGCACCTCTTCCTCTGGCAGAGGATATGGGGTGAGGGTCTGTGCTGTGCAAAGGGATGAATTTCAGGCTGTGGATTCAGCTGTGCCTTTGTATTTCTGACATTTTAACTGCTGAAGGAGCCAGTGCCATGGCAGTGACCTTAACGAGGTCACAGGGCCCACAGGGTCACTCACACAGGAGTCATCATGCCCTGCAAAAGGACATGAGAAGATGGCAGCACTCGTGCAAAATAAAAGGTGGGGAAAAGTCAAAGGTGGAGAGATCAAACCAGGCTCCTAAAGGCATGTGCTGTTGACAAGGGCCTTAATATTTAATTACTATAAAATTTGGAATCAGTACAATGATGCTTAATTAATTTAAATACAAAGTTATAAAGGTTTCTGGGTTGTATATAGAAGCAGGAAATGTTACTGGGAAAGTCAATGTGCTAAAGTTGGTATTTTGGCTCAGGAAGTGTAATATGAAAGGGAAAGGTAGATGGCCTTTTTCTCCTGGATTTTGTGCCTCTGGTTGTAACAATCTGGCTCAGGAATGTCTATTAATATTAAATAATTCACTTGGGTGCCTTTAGTAGATGGAAACCAGAACCAATTTCAAAGGATTCTGGAGGAGGCCCTTCATAAAGGAAACAAATAATTACACATTGTTTTTTATTTTGTTGTTTTTACCTTATTTGTGTCCAAGAAACTTTTAAATAGGCCTTCTTTGTTTGTCCACACTGGAGCAATATAACCAGGGAATTTGGCAGAGTCCCAGACCCTGGCAGCAGCTGCCAATAAAAGCTCGCTGAGCAAGTACAAAAAATAAAATCACACAATATCATTTTTAACTTTGATTAAGTTGTGCTGAATTACTCCAAGGGAGGTAATGGCAAGCTCCAAGGGGTTAGGACCAGCCTGGGATGTGAAGGATGTTTATCTTGCAAGTGTTTGCTTTGGGCTGTGTGTGTAGTTCCCACTGCTGGGGAAACACTTTGTCAAAAGCCCACTATTAAAAGAGTTTGGGGAATAAACATTGCAACAATGGGAACAAATAAAATCCATTATACTGTAATGTGCATAGCAAGCCACTGTCAAACATAAAAGCTGAATATGCTTTAAAATACTCTGAGCCATCCAGCAAGGGCCTGCCTTGGGTTTGCCAGGGCTGTGGTGCTGGGGCTGACGTGTGCCATGAGGAGCAAATGCTGCTGATGATACATGGCTGTGTGAGCCAGTGTTACCAGCCCCATGAAGGTGTATCAAGCTCTGAGGGATGCCAGCAGTTCCCAGAAATGACTTAAGAAAAATTAGTGAGATGGCATGATCAGAGGCGTTTTGAAAAATCAAAAGGGTTTTAATTAAAGAGAAAATGAACTATACAGAACAAAAGAATAAAAGCTGTGCATGGTGCAGGAAGGTCCCTTGCACTTGCTAAGACACTCTAAAAAAAGCCCCAAAAGGCTCTGTGGCCTCTCTTAAGTATTCAAGGATCTAGGAAGGGTTTTTGGCTTGCTGCCCAACAAAAAATAGTTACATCTTTTGAGGACCAGCTAAAGGATCCAACAGGTGCTTTTGTCTTGGCACTGGGCCAATTATGGGGAGAAAAGCATAGAAGTTTCTGGTTCTTCTTCCTTAGAACTTCAGGGGTGAAACTCAAACTCTTTTCTAATATGGAAACACCTGTTAAACTGTGGGGGTGCACTGCAGTATAGTGAGGGCACGGCCACTCCTGCTGCAGCACCAGCACAGCAGCCCTGCTGCTGCCCAGCCTGGAAGCTGGAACCTGCTGGTTTGGGCTTGTGTGCTGTGAAATGGGGCTCTGGGAGGTCTCCTGGAGAAGACACCTCTGGGGAGGGGAGGAGGGGGCCCGAGGAGCAGCTCCTGGGACTTTGTGTTGGACGGGCTCACGACTGGGGTTTGGCATGGTGTGGAGTTATGATGGACCCACGTTCATGAAGCCAAAGGTCTGGATCCATTCATGGGTTCATCCCTCACCTGAGTCCTTGGGGCTGCTGGCTGTGCTGTCCTTATGCCTTTTCCCCACTCTGGTCCTTGGTTGCTCAGCACCGTTCCACTTGTTTAGGGCTGGCCTCCTGCTTAGCACAGCCTTAGCTGGCTCTGAACTGTCTCCTTGGCACCTCTTTGAGATTTACCTCTGAGGACAGGTTCAGAGAGCTGTCAGCCCTCAGGTGCTTCACAGTTACTTTTTCTTTAGGGTGCAGGCTTCTCTCAGTGCCCAGGATGCCAGGGACATCAGCTCAGCCTGTCCTGCTCTGCTCCATGGGGGAGGCAGCACATCTTCAGAGCCACAGCTCAGTCCTCTCCCCTGACTTATCCTGTCCTGGAGTAAAAGCATCTTTACATGGAGGGAAGAGGACTGGAGGGGATTAGAGGATTAGAGAATCCTCTAATTCTGCCCAGCCTTGAGACCTGCTCAAACAGCTGCCATTATACTGAAGGGTCCCAAGGAGTCACAAAATCTGCTTTTTCCTTGCCTGACTTCTGATAAGTAGGACTACCTGGGGACACAAAGTATGACTCTTTCCCCCTGCTCTGGTGTCCAAAATGTAAGTACATTTTTACTTTTCTATGTCCCTGCACTGCCCTGCAGTAGATGATTTCCCCATTCCCAGCCTCCCTTCACTTGAAGCTGTGTCCTTGCTCAGCTCCAGTGTTTGTTGATCACATCCTCTCCCTGGACATTTGTAATGACCTTCCTGTTTGCAGGTCTAGCTTTTTGCCTGCAGTAATTCCTCCTGAAATCTTGGGTCCCACAGAGAGCTCTCTCTCGAGTCAGGAAGCATTTGTACTTCCTGGTTTGTATGCAGATGCCAAAGTTCTCAGCTGTGTAGCCAAAATCTCTATTCTATCCTCCATTCCTTGGTTTCAAGGAAAAAAAAAAACAAACCACAAAAGCCCAATCCCCAACAACAAAAAACAAACTCCAAAGAAATGTATTTTTTTTTCATTCTTCCCATTGATGGAGTCTTAGTATTCATCAAATGATTCTTAGCTTTTGCATTCCTGAGGACATCATTCTCTAATGCCTCAATTCACATCACTTTTTATCACAGCGAGGCAGTAAAATTCATTGCATTTTTGTCTGCTCCCCTTTATCCCATCATCAGCCCATTACATACACTCTGCTTGCTTCCACATTGGTCTGAAAGGTTGTGTGTTTTTTGGTGGTGGTTTATTTATTTATTTATTTATTTTGGTTTGGTTTGGTTTGGTTTTTTGTTGTTTTTGTTCCGTTTTGTTTTGTTTTTTCCTCTAGAAATCCATCACTGCCAGAGCTCTGGCTCTGGTTTTCTTTGTTGCCAGCACACTGCTCCAGAGCACCTCTGGTCTGAGCCACATCATTTTTTTTTAATCTCACAGAGACATGGGCTGATGCACTGGGAGAAGTCAGGGAATGCCCAGTGCCCACACAGGTGCAGTGAGAGCTGCCCCAAGGCCCTCAGTGGATGCAGAGCTCCAGGACAGCCCGTGGTGCCTCCACTGAACCTGGCCAGGAGAGCAGAGGAATGGGGTCAGTAGTTTATGGCTCAGTAGAGGCCCATTGCTCCTGTGCCCAGCAGCAGCTCCTGTAAAACCTGGGAATTGTTTAGACACCACCTGGCAGGAGGCTCCACCAGTTCCAGTGGGCAGCCTGGCTGGAAATGTGCAGCCAAAGGATGAAGGACACAGCTGATGTGAAAAATGTATCCCAAGGCATTGAATGCAAAACTCTTCTTATGTGAGAGCACAGAGGAGAGACATTTACTCTCACTGGTTTTCTTTATGAAAACCCACAGATTTTCTTTGGCTGCTTCTTTAGCACGTTTGAAAACACAAGAAACCATTTCTTAGGGAGCAGCCAATGAGCCCTCCAACTCTTAGTGCATTTCCATTGACTTTCACATATTTTTGTTGTGTTTCTCTTGGCCTGTACTCCAATTTAGGCACTTGCTTCTATGCCTCTTTGGTAAGATTTAAATGGAACTAAAATCCCGTGGTGCTTTGCTGTGTAGGCTTGGGCCTGGCTAAATTTTTTAGGATCTTCAGCTCTTTTGAGCTTTTTTTGTATGCTGCATAGTACCACTGGTTAAAAGCTCTGCTTTTGCAGTGAATTAAATGGAAGCCTGTTTGTATTCCTGGTGGTTTTGCTTGCAGAAATGCCAATAGTCATGAGGAAAGCTTCAGCAGCAAAGGCTTATGTGACAATATATTTGTATGTTGATGTTTGAAATGGCCTCCAGCTGTGTTAGGGAAGGTTTAGATTGGGTATTAAGAAAAAATACCCAATCGCCACGGGATTTTAGTTCCATTTAAATCTTACCAAAGAGGTAAAAAAAATTCTTCACTGGAAGGGTGGTCAAGCACTGAAATGGGCTGCCTAGGGAAGTGTTGGAGTCACCATCCCTGGAAATGTCCAAAAAATGTGTGGATGTGGCACTTGGGGACAAGGTTTAGTGACGACTGAAAGGATGGTTGATCTTTAAAATAGTAGTTGCTCTCATTAATTGTTCCAAGTGCAGTTCAGACTGGGTTGTAGAATTCATAATTTAAAGGAACATATATATTTTGGTCCATCCCAGATTCTGCTGCAATTAGCATTCCCATTAATATGCTGATTTATTCCCATACAGTCCCTTGTTACTCAGAGAGCGAGGCAGTGAACAAGATCAAAGACACATGGTCCTGCCACTTCAGCACCTCCTGGGAAATCTCTGCTCCCTCCTGCCAGGAATTTTTGCAGTTGGGGCTTGTGTGTTTCTGCTCCTGGGTACCCAAAACTGTGGTGTCCTGCTGCATACAGTCACTTTCCCTAAAGTGATTAAAACTTTCCTCAGTTCCTCAGGAGGGGAAGAGGTTTCCATCCACATTACCTGTTGGAAAAGCAGTTCCTAGCAGTGCTTCTTTGCTGTGTCACAGCATCTTGTGGGAGGCCCAGGACACTCATGGGACTACAGACAGGGTATTTTCCCACCTAGAATTCCAATCCTAGGTGCAATCTGTTCTCCAGAACCTCTGTCTAAAGGATGCTGCTGCAGCCTGGCTCAGCTGCTGCCAGTACAGCAGATCCTGCTCTCTGCAGAGGAGAGGGAGAAATCTGCCTGTTCCCTTGTGTTCACAATTCCATGGCTCTTTTAGCAGCAAAACAAACACAGATTTATTGCAAAAACAGAGAGGCTAGGTTAGGACAGTTTGTTCCTTTTATTTTTTCTTTTTTTTGGTGCACCCAGCTCTTCCTCCCACATTTCTGTGTGTACCACAGTGCAGATGTGCACAGCTGCTGTAACCTCCTCCGTGGTGGCTTTAGCACTGGGGCCATGCAGGACTGTCCTTTCCTGTGTCTGGCTAACCCAGATTGGAGGAAATGACATTTCCAGATCGTTTTGGGGAAGGCACACACTATCACACACTCATGTCTAGGGTAGCAGGTCCCCTGCCCATCTAAGTCCTTCAGAGGCCAGCCCAGGAAATTTGAAGTGGTGGCATGAGGCAGGCTTTCCCCCTAGATCAGAAGATAGAGATAAGAAGGGTTTTTTTCACTTTTGCTCTCCTGTGTGATCATGGGGCGTGTTCTGCTTGCCAGAATTATTTCAAAGCTTTGTCTTACAAATCTCTTCCTATTGAATTTCACAGAATACTCTGAGTTGGAAGGCACCCACGAGGATCATCAAGGCCAGCTCTTAAGTGAATGGCCCAGAGACCTGGGTTCTCTGGCTCTCTCCCACTGGCCCATCAGAGGGATTTCCCAAGGTGTTCTGCTGCAGGGTGTGAGTTGGCCCCATAAGTGGCCCTTGGAAGCCCTGCAGAGCACCACTGCCTGCCCAGGGGCGTGGAGGAGCTCTGCCACCTGAGCTGGGGCTGTTTTTAGGACACTGGAGGCAGTGCCCCTCTTCCTTTGGAAAAGCAGCAATGACCCCACTGTTGGCTGGGAAGCTGAGCAGTGGCCACAGGCTGCAGCCCTGGCTCTGCCACCAGCTGC
Organism: Cisticola juncidis; assembly: GCA_013400215.1. Lineage (NCBI taxonomy): Eukaryota > Metazoa > Chordata > Aves > Passeriformes > Cisticolidae > Cisticola > Cisticola juncidis. Next base: position 159,941 of record VXBR01002968.1, on the reverse strand, counting down.
TTTTACAACTCTGCCCAAGTTGTTTCCCCTGTTTTACATCATGGGAGCAGTATACAAGGATCATACACCCCCAAAGAGCTTTTTTTTCTCCAAATACATAACAGTGCTACCTGAGAACGAGATTACAGCTACAAATCACACCCCTTTTGCCTCCAGCAGTACAAAGCCTACCTCCCTGCTTTTAGTGCAATACCCCAGCTGTATATGACTGTACATTAGCTTTACTAGCCCCAGAGGTGCTGTTCAGTCTGCCACATTCTCTTTTTCACCCTAACACCTGCACATTATTTTTGTCTCTTGTTTTTCTCAGCTGTGGCTGGGAGCTGTTCCCGCTGGCAGATGGGGACTGCACATGGAGGAGGAGGCTCTAGATGGTGCTGCTGTCCCGGGAAAGAAAAGCTGGGATCTGTATCCACCGATTATAGAAGCTCCAATAAAATCAGTGTAAAATGAGCAAGTCAGAGGGACTGAGAAAACCAGGGCGGCTCAGAGCTGCGGGAGCACCTTGGAGGGTAAATCCTGAGCTCCAAACACTGCTCAGTCAAAAATGGGATGCAGAGACACTGGGGTAACCATGGACCAGTGTAGGATTCATCAGGACATTCTCCTTTGGCTGTCCCTTGCAGACCTGTCTGCCTGAGGTGGGGCTGGATAGTGCTTTGCCCGTGCCAGGACTTCCCAGGCACAGGCTGGGAGGAGATGTAGCACACCTCAGGAGTTTGGGAACTGCTGAACATCAGAGAAACGTCTTCCTAATCCCCTCTCACTGGTTTCAACCCTGAGGAATTTTATTTCGTCCAAACATCTTATTTTTTGTTTGTTTAATACTGGCTCTTGTAACTGGCTAATCTTGTTAGCCATAAGTGCAAGCCATTCTCTTTTGGATTCCTGCTAGGTTTGTTGTGTATGGGAAGAAAATCTCAAGGAGCGGAAGTATCGTGGCATAATGAATCACCACTTCTCCACTGAGCTGTGGCCACTGGCCATTTGTGAGCTCTTAACCCTCTGCACAGCAAAGCTCAGCAGCAGTTTTAGCCAAGATCTAACCTGTATTTACAGAAGGGTGGGATGTCCCCAGCACCAGACTGTTTCAGTGCCATCCAGTGTGCTAAGGAACAGACCAGGATCTGTTTATTCCCAGAGTCCTGGTAATGCCCTGTAGCAATGAGTTTCACAGGTCAGTTGGACAGTATTTAAAGTATTTCCTGGAGCTGCTAACATGTCTGTGGCTGGCCAGGTGCCTCCAGCTTTCCTGTAACCTTCTAGCCCATGCAAAAGAGAGCCAAGACAGAAGCTTGGACTTGGCTGCTGTGACTTGCCAGGAGGTTTTCAGCCCCAAAATACATGTCTAGCACTGCAGACCCTCACTCCTTTCTGTGTGGAGATGCTCAAGGAGCAGCTTTCTGAGCCCTTCATCTGTCCTGTGCACAGTGCTGGGATTTGTACCACTACAGCAACAGTTGTGGACAGTTCAGATTGCACATTTTTTGGTCACATGGCTCAAGGAATGCTAGGTAATGCTTCAGCTTTAGGGCTGAGTCTTTACCTCAGGGCTGGCAGCACTGCACGAGTTCTGAATAACACCTTCATCAGATCCTTAAATAAATTGAGAAAGCCAGCCCGCCTCAACTCCATTTCAGCCTTGCAAAGACTTTTTCTTCTTTGCCTTCCCTCTCTCAGAGGAAGTTTATATCAGAATACTGCTGAAATTCAAGATCCCTCATCTGCCTCCCCCCACAAAAAACAGAGGCACAAAAGAGGCATTAAAGACAGCGAACATGCAAATAATCCAATGTTTTCATATGTGGAAGAATGGCTGCTTTTAGTAACTCATCCCAGAACACGACGGCATTAGAGGTTTTGGAATGAGCGCCTCCCAACAGCATCAATAAGGGGAAAAGGTCCAAAAAGTAAGCTAAACAGTGCTGCTGCCTGAATATAGCCTTTCATTCAGCTCTCCCCACACTGTTTCAGGCCCATTTTGAAGTTTTTTTGATAAATGATGGAATTTGTATTTTTTGGCTCCCGTTCAAGAGTTTATATTTTCATTCTATAATTTCCTTAAACATTTAATTTCCTACATTAGCTGACGGTCTCTTGCATCTGTTGGAAAATTAGTTCTGGTGCTTCTGTGCCTGTGCTGGGAATTTATTTTTTAAATTTTTTTTTGTTGAAGATACAGAGAGAGCGAACCCACCTGTGAGTAGATGCTGTTGGACACGGCAGTTTTGCAGATGATATAGGAAGACGTAAAGGATAAAGAAATATCTGAGTCAAAGGGCTCCACTTTTAAAGTTATTAAAGAATGTTCTGTTCTGTTTGGCTGTAATACTGTGGCCATCTCTTACAGATCTGGATGCAGAGGTAATAAATGCACAGGAAACAGAGTTTTCTTACAAATGCTGCCACTGCCCTGTGCAAGTTGCTGCTTTGAGATATTGGTGCTGCCTTCAACCACCAGGCAGCATTTCTGTGAGGTGTCCCCATTCCTTCTCCATCTGTGCTGTTCTTCCTTCCCAGTGCTGCCTCTGCAAATAAGATGCTCCTCATTCCAGACTCACCTTTCCTACAATGGCAGAGCCAGCACATCTGAGAAACAACAATCCCAAAAAACAATATGTGAAAATTTTTTCTAGTGCCCTTTAGGTCTCCAGGGAAGAATTCATTTAGCAGATATTCATTTAGCATGGAGTATCAAAGAAGGTGCCCAGCATCATTGGAGGAGAGGTGGTGGCAAGGTCTAGGATCAGACATAGGAAATAACTGCCTAGAAAAGAAGCTAGTAATGGATAGAGTAAAAAATATGAGAGGTAAAATTACCCTGAAAAGGTGTAGCTAGGGAGCAGACCACAGGAGTGATTGTCCCTGATCTGTCAGCCAGCATGGTACCTTCTCTGCATGCCTGGGTGCTGAAGGCATCCCCCTAAAGCTGGGGCCAGCACTCAGCACACAGGGTGGATCAGGATGCAGTTGTCCCTTTGGTAAGTGTGTTTGGACATTTTTTCTTGAAGTTTGTGATGGCATCTGGAAATTCTGATTCCTACAGTCCTGAGGGATCATATACTTCGAGAAGCATTATTCGACTCTCTGTTGTTTTCTTCTAATAAACTGCGCCGAGTTTTTTGAGATAAAACTCCTGAACCTGATGCTATAAATATATTTTTTGTGCCACTGCAGGAGCCAGAAGTAGTCAATTTGATTTCTCTGCCACCAGCAAATTATTCCCCACATGGAGTGACTCCTGATCCGTTCCTACTGGCAGCTGTCAGATGGATTTGAAGATGCAAAATGTCAGGGTCTGTCCCAGCTTATCTAAGTTGAGCATTATTAAGGTTACTGGAAAGTTGCAAATTTGTGATTTCCTTGATGCTTCACTAGAAAGCAAGCCAGGTGCTTCAGCATTTTCCAGCACACAGGACTCAGGGTTCTTGGCACTGAAGCAATCAAAAGGGTTGAAGTCCTGGACTGAAGTGGGATCAGACATCTGAACAGCAGATGATACAGCAGTGGGACCATCAATAAACTACCCCATCAATAATTCAGGTGTTTTCTGACCAGGTTACATTATTTCTAGGATTTAGATCTGGTCAGATGAGTCTGGTCTCATGAACCTGGTTCTTGTAGCAGCCTGAGCTTGCCACCATGGTCTCTGAGGAAATCTGAACTGGTTTGAATTAGCAGAGTATTGTGAGAGATAAAGGCCTCCTCCCAGTCAATACCAGCTGATACTTGCTCCAACAGACATCTTGCCCATAAGTTCATTAGTCAATAAGAGGAAGATTCTATGACCTTAAAATCTGTCATGTCTTAGTGGAAATGATCTGATGGAACACATAACAAATTCTCTTTGTTCATTAAGCCCACAACATGCACAGTCTGTTTGTGCCCACCTTTGTCCCTGGCTGACCACAAGACTCTGGCCCACAGAGACCCGCAAAGGATCTGAGAGAAAGCAAAGGGCAAGCCAGCATGCCCAAAATGGGGCTCATACCTGGAGAGATCTCTCATGCACAGTTCTGGGATGTAGATCAGGTCCCTCTGTCCTTACACCATTAAAAGATTCACTAAATGCTCACAGGTTATTTTGATCTGAGCAAGGGCTTCACAGGCCATTCCTTCTGATGGCTGGATTTCATCTCCTTCCTTTCTGCACAGTGTGCTGGTTTTCTCCTCCATCCTCTTCTTGTTCATCAGGCTGGGATATTGGAAGAGCTGTGTGTGGTCCTGGCCAGCTACTGATCCATGCTTGCTCCAGGAGAAATTGAGGTTTGAAAGAAAAAGTGTGGTGTGGAGTGGGACTTATTTTTCTTGATACCAAAAATGTCTGGAAAAATGAAGTTAGGCAAAGACATGCCTGCAAAAGCCACACATCACCTGAATTCCCAGAAAAGCCATGGCTGGAGAGCACAAAAGAATATGTGAGAAAGTATCAGAAGTGGAAAATGTACAATGGCAGTTTTTAGGCCAGACATGTTTGAAAAATTAAAGCTCACAATGAGTTTTGCCATTCTTTTCTGCCAGGTGAGGTAAAACCTAATGCTGAGACTAGCCAGCAGAAAAAGGCACAAGGGCTCCTGTTCTGCTGGGAATTTTTGTTACAGCTCTGTGCTGAGAAGGAGGTTTTCCCCCTTTACTCCAAAGATGATTTTCTTCCTAATGGCCCTGCTTGGTGCTCTGCTCCCTGGTCTTGATCTCCTCTAGAAAACCCTGTGGGGCAGGGCTGGGACAGATGACCACAAGAGGAGGACAGATGCAGTGGGAGAGCCTGATGTCTTGAAGGTGGTGATGGAGGGAACAGATGGACAGATCCAGCCCCCAGAATGGATCCAGGCCAAGGACATGCTGAGGTGGACAGACATTCCCAACGCTGGCCACCACAGCCCCACTCTCCTGCCCATCTGTGCCACAGGGAAGGCAACAGGGGTGCAGTCCTGCTGTGCAGCTCGAGGTGGGCATGTCCCTGGAGCACTGACAGACCCATAAACTGATACAGCTGGCTAAGAATTGTCCATCATTTATGCTGAAAAATAAACAAGGCCAACAATGCTGAAATGAAACATTTGGGCTCAGCTGTGTTGAGCATTTATGTGTGCTCAGGATGGAGATCTGATGGCTCCTTCTACACAGACCAAACCATTGGCTGGATTAGGAATTCTGTGCTGAACTGCTGCTTTCTGCCTTCCTGGATTTCTGTGTGGTGCCACGGGACCTGGTGATGGATTTTGGGTGGGAAGTCCTGGATGTTGTCCTTGCCTGGTACTGCAAGGCGCTTGCATGGAGAGGCTGGGCAGCTCAGCCAGGTGCAAGGTCAAGCCTGAAACAAGTCAAAGTGACGTAAAAAACACTGCTTCCCAGAACACTTCATCCTGTGAAAATGCTTGGATAGTTCAACATTTTGTCCCCAGTCATAACGGAAACAAATACTAAAATATTGGAAATTCCTGTGGGATGAAATTCCTGTGAAGTTCATTTTTGCACTTAGTGAAAGTAAGTACAAAAATGCCTTGTGGGTGGTTTTTTTTGTTTTTGCTCCCTTAATTAAAGTTTCCTGATTTTTCCACAGTGTCAGGGATGGTTTAAAGAGCTTTCTTCCTTCAAGAGCCATTGCACATAGATAGGCCTTGAGATTTCCCCATGGTCAGGAGGGAGATGTGCATGGAAATCCAGATTATCAGTGAGCATAGTCCAAGGGCAGGGAACAAAACCTCCTCCTTGTGTGGTTACGGGCACCTCTTTGCAGAGTGCTGATTGTTGCTCACTGCTTTGAATCAATGTGATACTGTCAGGAAGAAACAAAGATATGCATTTTTAATTCATTTTCTCCCTGGCATATATAAAATGTGCTGCTTTGTTGGGAACCTTTTGGGTTTATTTTTAATAGGAGCTTGGGACGTCAGGAAACATTCAGATTTCAAGCCTTGCACAGTGGCAGAATTCACATTCAGTGGGGTCTGAGGGAAGGCAGCCTTTGGCCAGCAAGGTGCTCACCAGCCCTGGCACTCATCTGTGGGCCTCTTCCTTCTCCTCCCTGATGCCCAGCTCCAGTGCCATGGCTGGTAAATTAGTTTATTGCTGCCTTGTTTGGCAAGAGATTAACACCAGGCTGGGGCTCTACAAGCAAGTGCCATTTTTGGCAGGTTTAGTCACTTTGTCTCCTGAGATTCCTGGTTTGAGGTCCAAAATTTAATTTTTGTTCTGCCTCAATGTCCACAAATATTAGTGATTTGAGATGTGACCTTTTGCTCCAGCCTTTCCCATCAGCCAAGGACCCTCAATCTCTGAAACTCAGCAGCAAGAAACTCCTTTTACTCCATACAGCAAACAGCACGTGTGTAACAGGGCAGTGCTGTCTCCAGCTCTTGATATCCCACTCAGAATTCATCTTTGCTGTGTTTGGAGTGTTCAGAGGTGTTCCTCTGAAGGGGGTGAGCCTGGGGTTGCCTGTGGTATTTGGGTGGGTTGATGCTGCCTGGTCTCCCTGCCTCTTCCAGGATCAGAGCTATCCAGTGCCAGTGAAGGTTTCCCAGCTCAGAACCAAGGGAGCAATTTAGGATGGCTGGCACCCAGGACAAGAGGACTGTTATCTTGAGCACACATTATTCCCTAATATTTCCAGCACAATAGAAACCTGTTTATTGTGTTTGTCCTTGGAAAGGAAAATGTTATGTGTAAGAACTAAGTCCCGGGTTCATAATCATGGCAAGGTAAAAGTACAATATTTACAATGTGCTGAGCATGGGGAGACACAGAGGGACATGAATTTAAGGATCTTTGTGTGTTTGGTGGGTTGTGGCCCCACACCAGCACAAATCTGGAGAGGTGACATTTCCAAGTGACTTTGAATCCACTTGCTCATGCAGATTCTCCTGAAAATTACTGTGCTTCCTGTGTATCTAATTTGGGATACTGGGTCAATACTGTGCTAACCTGAGCAGGTGGCTTTGGGTGTAGTTCTTCTGAAGGGACTGGGGTGGCTGCAGAAGGCACAGCTGCTTGTGGGCCCTCCTCTGCAGGCTGGTAGGGAACAGCCTCTCCTGAGAGACTGCTGAGGAAATGACCACTGCAAGGACAATTTATTTAGGGTAAAAGCTGGGAAAGTGATGTGTGAAAGTCAAGGAGACAAGCCAGAGAGCCTCTTTTGGAGGGGCAACACCTGCTGCAAGCCAGGGACTCTGCTGTTAGCACAGGGATGGGTGTCTCACAGTGGTGCCTTCCATGCAGGTCTCCACAACATCCTCTGTCCCCAGCAAACTGCAGTCTGCTCTCCTGAAGTGCTCAGAGCAGTGTCCCCTCAGGGCGTGGTGTCAGCAGGTGACAAAGCTGTTTGGCTGCAGACAAGCCATTTGTCCTGTCTCTGCAGAAGAGCACACACAGCTCTCACAAGTGCCACTGTGTGCAGGGCTTGGGAACTGCACATCACACAGCACCAGTGCAAATTTGACAACACCTGACGTGAAGCCTCAGCTCTTTTATTAGCCAGAACAGCAAACTCAGTAGAAATGCCCCCTCCCTCCAGCCACTTCAGCCTACTAGAATAATTCTTTCCATCTACACCAGGGACGAATTTACACCTGTCTGCTCCAATCCCTTTGGTTCTCAGCGCCATTTAACTTAGGAAATGTCAGACAGAAAATATACAAGGGCATGTGGGATTATTTCACTGCATGGCAAAATAACATGAGACACAGATTTACCAAACTGTTAAAACTTTTTTCAGCCTTGATCCCCATTAAAATGCACCATATGGTGTTATTTTAATATAACATGTGCTACAGTGCCTAAATAGCCACGCTGTCAATACTACTGTACAAAAGTACCTTAGTGCTAGAATAAGAACAAAATAACTAAAACTTCCACATAGAATAATCAAACTTCTCCAAAATCCCCTGTGCAAGGGGAGATTTCATCCTCCAGGGATGGGCCAGGAGGGTGGATCTGATAAATGAGTGATTCTGAGGGACTTGTGTCTGCTGATAGTAGCTTCACACATCCTGAGCCCATTGCTGCCATGATGCAGCCAGTGAGAAAAGTGGTTCTGCCAAGTCACTTCCATTTTTTCCTACATTTTTTATATTCAGTATCCAAGAACTGGTTGCTCTTTTGTGCAAAAATCAGTATATAAGATGATAAGACTCTAATCTTGATTGACTTCAGGACTGTTAATGTTAACTAATGGTTCAGAGAAGGGAGACATTTCGGAGGAGATTAATAGAAGTCACAGATAGCTACTGGAGATTTGTTTTCATGTTTGTCTGGAGGCTGCTACAATTTGAGTTTCAGTGTGCTCCCAGACACAAAAATAGTAAATAGTTCAAGCATCACAGCAACATGCACATTACAAGAATAAGAGGAATGGAGAGGTGGCTTCCTAGCTGGGTGCAAGTGGTGAGATATTGGTATGCAGAGCATGAAAAATTTGTCGACAAATTCCAAGAGCCCAGGGGTGGGGGATGACTGACATGGCCAACACAGCCTTGGGAACACACTTCAAAAGGTGAATGTGTGGGATGCTGCCTGGCAGGGTGAGAGGAGACAAGCAGTAGCAGCTATTGCTGTCTGTGAGATTTTCCTGAGGGAACCAGGTGGTTGGGAGATGAGTGGTGAGTCCCCAAAGCCTTGCTGACACAAGCCTTCCCCAGCACAGCCCCTCTGCTCCCCCCATGCTCATGGGCACGGGGTGTGCATGTTGAAGGTTGTGCTCAAATGCTTTGCCCTGACAATGTGCTTTCCTCCCCTGTGTGTGGACAAGCTCAGCTGAACAGTGTTTGGAGCTGTATAAATTCACTAAAATAAATAAGAGTGGAGAAAGCAAAGCTGACACTGATGGCTGTGAAAGAAACTTTTAAGAATATAACTGTTCCCCCCTCAGGCATTGAGGAATTTGCTCCCTGTTTCTTTAGCTTCCCCAGTGTACTCTGGTATGTGATTCAGAGCAGATCTGTTCCTCCATATGCACCTCACCCTACTCCAGCCTGACAGACTGAGCAGCCCAGTCAGACCCAGTCCTGTGGGGTGATGGAAACAACTCCAGAAGAGACTGTCCCACCTGGGAAGCTGCTCCTGCTGCACTCTGCATCATTCCTTGTATTAGATTTGGCTTTGAGAAGTCACCCATTGCCTCTAGGAGGTTTCACTGACTATCCACATGCATCCTTCAGCTGCAGACCCTTCCCAAATATCCCCCAGATCCCCCTGTGAGAAACCTCTGTGTGAATCCACACCTGGAGCATGCCTGCCCCTACAGTTAGTGTGCATCCCTATTTCTCCCTCATCTTCTCCTGCTGGTGGACTTTAAGCTGTTGGGACCCATCCTGTGGGAGCTGAAGTGAAGTTATTATTTTTTCACAGTGCAAGGAGCTTTGCAAATGCAGAACACATCAGAGAATGAGCTGAGGTCAGCTGGCACTGAGCTGGGTGAATCAGTCACCATCCACATTTTTCTTTGTGGTTTGTGTTTCTTTTTATCACAGAGAAGGTGGCTTTTGTTCCTGAAGTTGGGGGAGACTGTCTATAGTACTGCTGGTATTTGCTTAACTACCTTCCTGCGAGTGTAAATCTTCCCTCTTTCTTTCTCTCTATGGGGGGAAAACATCCAGCAAATCCCCTTTTTCAAACTAGGGATCAGGTATATCAGCAGGCACAAAATGAATTTCGCATTGAGTTTGGATCTCCTCCTCTGCAGGGGTCCCTGGGTCTGCTAAACTTTCACACTTGATAGCCGAGGTCTGCTTGTGATTAAAGGGGAAAATGAAAAGCAGAAGGCTGAGGTGAAAGGTGCAGACTGCTCTGCTTTGCTGCCCTGGGAGTGAAGAGGGTTGGTATGCAGGCCACTGTTGAGAAGCTCAAAAATTCCTTTCTTGTTTCAAAGGCTGAAGGGAGCATCACATCTTCCAGACAGTGCTGGTGAAGGGCCGTGTTCGTACTGCACAGTCTGGGGATGCAGCAGCTTCTCTGTAGAGGGAGCTGGGGCAGGAAAGATGGATAATAAGGGCCCCAAGTTGCCCATCACTCTCTCAGCATTGGCCAGGGGCATAGACAGGCACCTGCTGGGGCAGCAAACCCAATCTGCACCTTGTCCAAACTCCTTCATGGGTGGAAGGGTCAAAGGAAGAGTGAAGCAGAGGAACCCATCAAGTAGCGAGTGATGCCTGCCCAGGGTCCTGTCACTTCTTCTAGAGGACATATCTGAGACACTGTGGAAAGGTGTGACATCCTGCTGATTTTAGCAGTCCTGGCAGGAGCTGGAGGGGAAAAACTGGCTGATGCATTTGTTCAGGGTAATGGAGTGGGAGGAGTAGAGAGATACTCTGGTACCTGATGAAACAACTGAAGCGACAACATCTGTAAACAGAGGTGAAGAACTGGTTCCATCCTTCACTTACTCCTTTCCAAACCCTCCTAGTTCACTTCTCCCAGCCTGGCTTTGTGCTAAGGTCAAGCTGGGACTTGTGTCTGGTCTCAGTGACTGCTGAATTCAGCCCAAGAGCTAAATGAACCCGTCCCATTGACCAACACAGCCCTGGGGCCACAGTCACCATTTCAAGCCTTATTGCATTCCTGAAGCAACATTCCCAGCTTGGAGCATGAAGCAGAGGCCAAAATACAAGGGGGAAGTTGAGAAGTTTGGATTACACAAGCAAAGCAAACTTTGCCTTGACTTTTGTGCTGGGCATCAATCTCTAAAACAGAGGAATGTTTTTGCATGATTTAGAAATCATCACCAAACCTTCCTGGACAGGCACAGCACCACTTTTGTCTCCCTCAATGCAGATGGGCCTGATGATGCCATGGGATGCCTCTTTGTCTCTCTCTCTCTTCATCTTGGGAGTGGGGTTTTAAGCAGGCTAAACCACTGGGCTTTCACAGGCTCTCTGAAGTGCACAGCCCGAGAGATCCTACCCTGGCAATCAGACAGACACTCTGCTCATGTCAGCAAATGAAGTGGTGAGAAATTATGAAAAGGATTAGCTGCTGGTCCAAAAGCTCTCTGCTGGGGCAGCCAAAATATTCTGCTGGTTCTTAAGCTTCCTCTTGTATTGTCTGAGATTTCGTAATTTGGGGGTTCAGAGTTCATAGAGGAGCTGAACTGGTGAGGCAGCAAAAGGGCAGATTTCTGAACAAGAACTCTGAAAGAAGATAAAATTAAGAATGCTACCAAAATGTCATTTGCTGTCATTATCCATGGAGCCAAATCACAGAACAGATGAGAAGGGCCAGGCCATGACTCTGCCAGGTAACTGCAGGAGGTGCAGCTGGATGGAGCAGCCCCTCTTGCCACTCCTTGCTCCACTCTATTTACAGAGGGCTGAGAAAGTGTCTGACCTTTTCTGAGTCCCTGAAATATTTACCAAAAGGGTATTCTGGCTGTGCTGGGAAAAGTCTCAGGCCTCATAGAGGAGGCTTCAGCACCCCTTCTGCCCACTTCTCCTCCTTCCTGCCAGCAGTCTCTTGTTTGAGATCCTGGGATATATTTGCTCAGGACTTTGCCCCATAGCTCAGCAGTATTCCTCTGAAGCCTTTTACTTCTGAGCCAGTCTATATTTCTTCTTCTCTTAGGCAATATAAAACCAAGGGTGCTATTTACTCACATTTCCACAGTGGTTCCTGCCAGAATAAAGAGAAGTAAAATTTGCTATGTTGCTTGACTGTTTTCTCCCAGCCTGAGATCATGGATCTGCACTCCCTTGAGGGCAAGTAGAGACATTTAGATCCCATGTTTAGCTTAACTTGTGGCTACAAAAAATGTAAATATATATATAACAATAAGAATAAAAATCAGATCTAGGCTGGCTGGCACTCCAGAATTCAGGACTATGAAGACCTAAGAGTTTGGTTTCCTAATTATATATTGTCTATATATGAAGCTCAGACAGGAAGCAATGAGCACAAATTAGAGGAGAAAAACAATTTAGAAATTAGGAATAGTAGAAAAGCAGCGAAGCATGGACAGCATTATCTGTGGGATCTGCCATGGAGATCTGTGGGAACAGATTAAACCTTGTCTTCATAGAACTATGGAATGCTTTGGGTGGGTAGGAAACTTTAAAAGTCATCTACTCCAAACCCCCTGCAATGAGCAGGGATACCTTCAACAGGATCATATTGCCCAGAACCCTGTTCAACCTGATGTTGAATATTTTCAGGAATGGGTCATCAGCTAGCTCTGTGAGCAACACATTCCAGTGTTTCACCACCCTCATCGTAAAACATTTCATCCCTGTGTGCAGTCTAAATCTGCTCTCTGTCAGATTAAAACCATAACTGCAACAGGCCATGCTAAAGCTTCTGTCCTCACCTTTCTTTTAAGCTCCTTTTGAGTACTAGAGGGCCACAATAAGGGCTCCTTGGAGCCTTCTCTGCTCCAGGCTGAAAGACCCCAACACTTTCAGCCCTTCCTTATAGGAGAGGTGCTTCAGCCCTCTGACAATCTCCTTGGTATTCTGTGGACCTGTTCTAGCAGGTACCTCATGTTGGGGACCCCAGAGCTGGGTGCAGCACTGCAGGTGGGGTCTCAACCAGGGCAGAGCAGAGCAGAGGGGCAGAATCCCCTCCCTCACCTGCTGCCCTGGGGCTTTGGATACAGCCCAGGACATGTTTTGCTTCCTGGGCTCCCAGTGCACATTGCTGGGTCATGTCCAGCATCTCCTCCACCAGCACCCCAAGTTCTTCTCCACAGGGCTGCTGTGTTGGGACAGCAGAAGGTGGCACATGACTTCTGGGATTGTTTTCAGCCCTTTTCAGTGGTTTTGTACCAAGGTTTTCCCTAGTTTCAGCTGGGTGCAATTTTTTTTTTCTCTACTTCTGGTCCCAGTGATTCTCTTATTCTCTCTTGTCATAATGTAGGCTGAGGAAGGTGGAAATACCTCCATATGTAATCTGTAATCCTGAGTTCCTTTGGGATTACCAAAATAATACAAATACAGCTATGATTTATTATCTTCTGTGCCTAACAGCTAAATGTTCCTCTGTACCCTTTGTTTGGAGTTCATTCATGCCATGCATCTCTTGTTCCCAACAAACTTCTTGATTCTTGAGTTTGATTTGCAGCCCTCAAGGAGATCTGCTGCCTTTGCAGATTTGCACAGTTTTCTTCATCAGCCATTTGATTTCCTCTGGATTTATTTTATTTTATTTAGTTTATAAACAAAGTTTTTTCTACAGTTCTTTTAAGTGCTAACTGTTAGTAGGGAGAACAACACACACAGAAGCAATAGAGAGTGGAATGAAAAACCTCTCACTGAATTGTCAGGACTCAAATGGCTTTTTATACCAAAGCTCAGCTTGTCTGAGTTTACAGCCATTTACCCAGCTCAAGATGTGAGGAGAAGGCACATTTTCCATGTTGATCAGAACTGATGAACATCTGCTGGATGGACAATACTTCTGGGTCTTTACCTGGCTGGGCAACATTGTTTTCCAGCTTGAGAGAGTTTTTAATGAGTCTGTGAGTAATTTGATGTCTACCAGAGTGATTTATGTTAGTGTTATTAATTGTAGCTACCCAAACAACATTTTAAGTGCTGAGATCCTCAATGAGATATTGACAGGTATGGAAAGCTGCAGGAGAAAAGCTCTCTACTATCAGGAAAAAACCCAGTAGGATTAACCCTGATCTGACTGAAGTCCACTTATTACTGATTTCAAATGAGCTGGTGTCCATGCAAGCCTTTCTGTAGGCCTATGGGACCTTCCTACAAACCTACATTTGTTCTACAAATAAGTCTACAAACATTCATTAGTACAGAGCTATAATAAATCCTCGAGTGTCCAGGAACAGAGGCTGCAAAACAATAATTACTTGACAATTCCCAAGTAATGGCATTTGGGATTTCCCCTTTATCCTGGAAAATAAACTGTTTAATTAAAAGGAAGAGTAGAATTAAAATGATAGAGATGAAAAGACTCTTCAGTAGGTCAGATTGTAATTGGTTCCTCAGCTCAGTGTGGTTCAATGAACTCTCCTGCACTCAGTGGCTCAATTATCTCTGAGTATTGAGGGCAGTTTTGCAGCATTTCCTAGCTAGTGTAGTGAAAAGGTTTAAAATAGAAATATCTAGAAATAGCAGAGGCTTTCTGTTTAGCTTTTCCTACTCAGAATCAGGGAGGAGGTATAAAGAAGAAGAAGAAGAGGACAAACTCTGGCATTTTGGTGTATCTCTTGGAATGATGATGTTTAGACATTTGCTTAATCTTATCAGGCCACCCAGAATGTCTGTGTGTCTGTTTGTGTTCCCTCACACGATTACAGAAAAGAGCCAGAGGGTGGAAATTCTGAGATGATCCTGCCAGGGCAGTCACAGGCAGAGCTGGCTGTCAAAGAACATCCCACATGTCCCCTCTGCCTGGCTTCTGCCTTGCACCCCCAAATCCAGGTGGGCTTTGAAGGTGATCCTCATTCTCTAGAAGCCACAAAGGGGAAGATTTTGGCTTTCTCTGACTTCAGTGGGGGACCTGTGGAAGCACTGTTGGGAGCATGACTTTGGTGCTCCACTCACATCCAGGACCCTCTCACAAAACGTGGCCATTCTGTGTTTCCCTGAATTGTATTTACATCAAAGTATGAAAAGCAAAACAAGAAATCCTCAGGTATTTCTAGACGTGCCAGTTCTTTCTCACTGGACTGAAGATTTGTCAGCAGAGAGAAAAATCCATGCCTGCATGCAGTAGAGTGTCCCAGCCTGCAGCACCTCAACAGTTTTAATCAAGATCCCTCTGTGCTGGAAGTTTTAGAGGTGATAGTCAAGGTATCAAGAGACAAGTTCATAGAGTGAAAAGAAACTTTTTAAGATGCTTTTATCTAGATAGAAATATTTCAACAACTATTTGGACATACAGAACAAATCTAAAGGACCTAAATTCCCTCAAAATATGTTAGGTCAGCTGCACAAGAAGGGCTGTGTACTGATGTTTAATTCCAGCTTTACCTGTCAGAAGTTTGCCCATGGCAGACTTGCACTGATCACCAGGGAGGGGCCCGTGCTCACAGCAGGGAATTAAAGCAGGCAGAGACCTTGGGGAAAGCCTGCTGTGGGACAGGAAGAATAGCAGCATTCATTGCTTTGAGGGAACCTGGCAGGACAGGCAGCTCCCCCTGTATCTTGGCACTCCTGCTTCTCATCCAGGGACCCTGAAAACTGAAAGGAAAAGAAGGACAGGAGAAGAAAAAAAAAAAAAAACAAACAACAAAAAAAACCACCACCCCAAATCTCTATTATTCAGACTTTAAAAAACCTCCATCAAAGGGTTGGTTTGTGTTTTGGACGTGTCTCAGTGTAGGTTGTCATTAGTGATTGGCTAGCTATATTTGAATAGATGCAAGTGACAATCCAGAGCCTTTTCCCAGCCCTTTTTTTCACTCTGGTATGTAGGACAAAAAGGTTCATTGCAGTCTAAAATACATCTGCAGATGGTGTGTGCTCTCCTTGGCTCCAGTTGGGGCCCAGAGTGAAACACCACAAAATGCCTATTGTTACCAGCACTTTCTGCCCTGCTATGGTAAGAGAAGCCCTGTTTGGTCTCAGCAGATTTGGATCCCAGCTCCTGGCCCTAATGTTTCATGTGAACTTTTTGGATGGCACACTAGCCTCTCTGAGGTTTGCCAGTTTCTGATTATAGGCTGCTTCCTGGGAACAAGAAACAGGCCAGTTGTCATCCTGCCCCAAATGTGGGCTGCATCCCAGGACCCCTGGAGTCAGCAGATCAGCAGCAATAGATGTTAGAGGGAGAAAGAAACCACAGCAACTCTGCTGAAGCCCTTGAAAGGTGAGTAAAGTTCATAGCCCTTCCACTTCCAGTAAGTCTGGAATTTGGATCTTGATCCACAGAGGCATTTAGGTCCCTGACTCCCAATGGTTTCCTTGCCATGGTGCAGGTTAGGAGCTGAGTCCCTAAATAACTGGTGGCTGTGAGCCCAGTCTCTCAGATGTATCTAACATTACTTGTGTTATTGTTGTGTATTGAGGTCCTGACTGGAATTTGGGCTCCTTGAAATACAGACAGAGACACACAGGCTGGGATTTAGGTGGCCAAGTGCTGAAGTTTTTGGCGTGGGTGCCACATCAGACATGTAGACAATGGAAACAGCACAGAAAATAGAGTTCCTGTAGAGGGGGACATCATGAAGCAGTCACCTAAAGCTGATCTTCTGAGAAAGTCTCTTTCTCTTCACTGACTACAAGGGAAGTTGGAATTAATCTGTATTACTGGTATCTCAATGTAGGTAGGGGGTGTCCCATTCAGAATGGAAGGAAATTCCTTCTCCAAGGAGGCCATGATGCTGTATAATCAAGGCAGCTTGAGCTGGGCTGTGAAAAGCAGAGACAGTGGATTTTAGTTAAGGCCCAGCCAGCAGAGCCAGGAGCTGGCACAAGCTGTGACAGTCGAGTCTGTGAGCCACTCCTGAAATCTTGGTCTGTCTGGTGTTCTCTCTGATCCTCTTCCCTCTCTCCTCTTGCTCTCTGGCTCAGTTGTCTTGATTATGTGAAGGGCAAACTCTTATTTATCGCAGCCTTTGCCCAAAAATCTAGCAAGACACTTTATTTCTGGCTTCCAACATCTTTGGAGCAGATCAACAAGTTTTAGAAACCTAATTCTCCAGTGGTAGCAAATAGGAACATTTCACCTGACCTCAAAAGGTTTTTAGATCAGCTGAGGCTGAAGCATTTTATCTTCTGTGATGTACTTCAGAGAAAGATGGCAAACCAGGAAAATGTTTGCTGAGTTTTGTTTTATGGATTATAGGAGACTTTTTGTTCATTTCTGAGTTGTCTGGGGTAAAGCCTAAGCCATCAGTCTTTAGATGTTCTGCTCAGATGATGTCAGAGCAGATGGTGAGGGGGTATTTTCACCTCAGCCTCTCCATGTGCACTCAGGCAGCTCAGCCCCACAGGCCTGTGCCCAGTCCTGCAGTACACATGCAAGATAATAGCACGTTCTCCTTTCTCACATCAAATGCTGGGTGTGTTTCCACCCCTTAGATAAACTTTATAGTGTTTCTATTTCCCTTCCTCCCATGGTACTGATTATCCCAGAAATAGATAGGCACTGGAAAAGTGTGTTCTGGATCTGAACTATTTCTGCATTGCATCTGGCATCGTGACTGGATCCATTTTTGGGAATGTGATAATTCTGTATTTGCCCTTGTGCCAATTTTTCTGTCTTTAAGTCTTTTTCTTTTTTTTTTCCTACAGGCATGGATTGAATTTTTGTCATTTCAAGTTCTTCTTGTTTTAATTGTTTTGTTTTCATCTTCCCACTTGTGCATCTTCCTGCTCCTTTTTTTTATGAACTTCTGCTGTGTCTCCCACCCTGGTCTCACAACAGGGACTAAAAGCTGAACCTTCTGCAGTTAAAAACCAGCAGCAGTGGAACTCTGTGTTCTGAAGGGAAAAAAAGAAGACAATGCTGTCTTTAAGCTCAGCCTTCCCTGAAGAGAACCTCAAACCCTGGGTGAGATGCTCACCTGTTGATCAGACTGAGATTTCAGCACTCTGCAGTGATTCTGGAAGGATATGAAACTTCCCCAGGAGGAATTTGATACAGAAAACTTTGGTGTCCTTTTGGGAAGAGCAATGCTTCAGTGTTGGGTTTTCTACCCAGATGAGTGTGGGATGGGGTTAGCTCATGCCTGTGGAGATGATGGCACAGAGGTTTCACTTTTATTGTCTGTTTCAGGGAAGATGTGTCTGTGGTTAGGACAGAGCCAAAGACCAGACAAGACAAGACACAACCAAAATGAGTGCCCAGTGACCAGAATGGGCTGGGAATGGAGTGATGACAAAGGGGCAACACAAAGTGCCACCAGAGTCCTGGACTGCAGGGATTTACTGTCCCTTCCCTGCACAGCCCACAGTCATCTCCAGAGCACTGCAATGCCTGCACTGCTCACCCAGACTCAGCCTAACAGTTCTGCACATTCATTTTGGAACTGTTTTCCCCAATTTGGTATTTCTCAGGGTTTCAAGCAAACTGGAAAA
>VXBR01002968.1:95924-141931 GCA_013400215.1 Cisticola juncidis | reverse complement strand
AAAAAGTTCTAAGATGCAAAAGATGTGGCATTGTCCATGGGAGGGGAGCTGGGTCTCCTTGCTCCTTTCCAAATGCTGCACAAAAGGAATATCAGGGATAAAAGAGGTCCTGCCTAAGGCAGGGAGAGTGACCCCTCTGAACAGATAACACCATCACAAATACACAACCTGCAGTCTTTGGAATGGGCCAGGCTGCTCCACATTTTCTTATTGAGATGTTTTCTTTCTCTAGAACATAAAACAAAAAAGCCAGACCCTTTGTCATATTCCCAAAGTTCAGGAAATTGGATCAAGAGGTGAAGGATGCTGAGCTGTGTCTGCCGCTGCTTTGGCACCGTAAATGACCTGGAACCACAGCCTGCAAGTGGGGCAGGAATCCCACAGGACTGTAGGGAAATGACACTAATAGGAGTGAAAAGTAATGGTTTGCTCCTTCAGGATGGTGGTCCAGGGATTTCTGGTGTATGAGCTGGTGTATCACCTGTGAGCAGATATTGACTTTTGCATTTACTTCCCATGGAAAGGTAACTTCAGTCTCCAAGAACATTGCAGCTTTGGAGGTTCCAGCATGAACTTGGGGCATCTCCTGACAAGGGAGACAGGATCTTACCCATGATTTGCAAAGCTCTTTCAGATCCTTGAGATTCAATTATTATTTCAACATTATTGTGAAATCTCGAGGGTCATGACTGAAGAAATAATTGGTTGTATGGAAATAAGGATGAACTATCTCAGCAGATGACAGGACTATCCAGCACTATAATAATAACATTTTAAAGAATGGATAAACAACAGCTATGGGAAAGACATAAACTTTTATATTTCAGGGCATAGCTATTGTGAGTCAGGAAGTAATTCTCCTTTTAGGCCATTTATTCTGTAACTGGTGGCTGCAATTGGAGCTGGACACCCTCAGAATCAATAATCCATGGCAGAGGCACCTCTGATTGTTTGTTACTTCCATGTTTTGCAATTAATTCATTGGGATAAACAAGCTTTTGTTGTCCTCTTGCAAATTTGACCACCTCCCCACTCCTTGTATTCCCATACTTTATATTCTTCTTGGCACTAACTGTGTGCTTTCAGTCAGCATGTTTTAGCTTTCCAAGACCGTAAGCCATGACTTGGGGGCACAGTCACATTTACATCCCTTTGCAGATGGCCTGTTTCTAGCACTGTCAGTCCTTGGGTTTTATTTTTTCCTGTCTTTATGCTGAGGGACAGACCCTGTTCACTGGGTCTTTGTGATTCTAATCTTTTTCACGCAGTTTGAGGAGCAATGAACTTGAAAAACAAGATCCTTTTTTCCTGGGAGAGAAGGCACCTGAATTTAGGCCTGTCTTTGCCACCCACTAAGGATGTGTGTGACAGTTTAGAGAGGGCTGAGAGCAGAGTGTTAGTGGCTGCTGTAATGCCCTTTGTTGTTTCCCTATAACTCCCATTTCTGTGGGCACCATCTGTTTGTTGGGAACTTTTTTTTTTGCCTCGTCATTGCAGGCTTCAGGAAATGCCATCTTGCCAGGTGGCACCTCTGTTTGCTGCTGATACAGCAGCTCCAGAAGCAGGTGCAGCCCGTGGGATAATGTAGCTTTGTGCCAGCCCATTACAAGCCATGGCCCATTCAGGGATTTGGATGGGGTTATTGCTTTAGCTCAGCTCCATTTGGGATGTGGGCATTGCTTCTGAAGTGCCCCTGGCAGCTGACTTCTCACTTTGATTTATGCTAACCTTAGAGCTGCTGGTAATTACATGCATGTCCTTGTATTCAGGAAGCTTTTGCAGTCACCAAGGAGCGGGGACTTCTTCAGCAACACCAGGAGAATGAATTGTTCCTTTTGATGGGCATCTCAGACACTTTGGGGCACATGAAAAGGCCTGCCTGTGTGTTCCTTCTTGTCATGGAGGAAGGGCTGGTGGTGGAGGAATTGATAATAACACTGCAGTTCTGATCTCAAAGAGTTTCAGTACTAATTTGCTGGTGTTTTGTCAGCCAAAATACTGTGTGCAGAACAATGGGTTTGCATAGTGTGATTCTGTGGCTCATTAGCCTAGTTGGACGACTAGCTGGGATTTGTTGTCTTCTTGACACCCCTCACAAACAGTGCAAGGGAAGGAGGGGCCAATACACATTTTTCCATGGCACTTTATTTACCTGAACTGAATCCAAAGGGTCACGTCACAGAAATGGTCAAAAATTCTTTTTGTACTTGTGCCTCCTCTGTGAGTGTCCTGAAGATATCATTTAGCTGGTGTTTTAAACAAGGGGAGTTGTTCTGATCTGGGCAGGGACCACTAACATTCCTGTCCTAAGATACCAGGCATTTCATATTTTAGATCACATTGCTGCAAGTAGATTCTCATTNGAGGAAGAGGAAGAGGAAGAGGAAGAGAGAGGAAGGGTTTTTCTGTCCTTAGCAGCACAGGGAAGCCTGGAAAGCTTTGGATTATATCCTTTATGAATTTTCAGTTCTGCACAGTGTCTAGGTACACATTAATACACAGAATATATATTAAATGGTCTGTAAGCAGAGTTGGTGATGCCATTAATAAAAGTCCAATAAAGTTATTAACCCATGTGAAAAAAAAATCCTTTTACCGTGAAAAGATGTGATCATTTCCTCTGCCCAACTGTGTTCATTTTTTTAATCATTTGGCTAATTACAAACCAGGTTTGAGAGAAGAGGGGAGAACTCCAATACAATAAAGGTCCTGCAAGTTCTTTGAAACTTTGTGGCTGAGTAGAGAATTGAGATGCATGTGAGTGTTCTGAAAATGGTGAGAAGAGGCCAAATTTTGTCATTTCCAGTCTGTCCATGGGCAGGTGGCTCAGGACAACCATGGTGTGTTTTCTGATTGTCCAGGGGGAGGTCAGAGGCCATGGGGGCATGAAGGGAGTTGCAGAGGGGTTGAGTTACCAGCCCAGCCTGCGTGTTGAAGTGAAACCACATTTCCTCAGTCTCACTGTTCATGAAACAGCTTCCTGAACGTGGGCAAAAGAATGTATTTTTCCCTTGTCTTGTGCACGAAATCTCCTGAAATGTTTTGTCTCAAATTGGCTCGAAACTTTGAGTTGCAGCAGATATTCAGAGCATAACATTTCAACCCACACAGTCAAATCTGGCAAAATGGGAAGCGATTGAAAGTAGGGTCTGTCCAGGATCACTCAGGAGGGGACTGAGCTGAAAGGGACAAGCTCTGCTGCTTGTTCCAATCAAGCCTGGCTAATTCTGCAAAATATCACTGAATTTCTGGCTATTAGGGCCATCCTCCATTC
Source organism: Cisticola juncidis (assembly GCA_013400215.1). NCBI lineage: Eukaryota > Metazoa > Chordata > Aves > Passeriformes > Cisticolidae > Cisticola > Cisticola juncidis. The sequence goes on along the minus strand of VXBR01002968.1, from coordinate 138,657 downwards.
CAGAGAGATAGGTCTGAGTTTAAGTAATAGAAGTTGTTTACCCAGGCAGAAGCTGAACCAAGGCCCTTCAGAAACCCAGATGTACTGCCTGTGGTGTTTCACTGGCAGCAGAACTGGAGTCAGGATATTGTTTTGGTTGAATTCTGAGTATGTAAAAGCAAATGTGCCAAAAACACCAGAGAAGGAGAGAAAGCCCCAAGAAAGCCCCAAGCTGCCAGAATCAGCTGTGCACGTAATCCCAGCTGACCACAAAGAGGATGTTTTGGGTGTAGATGTGACCAGAAGAAGAGACTAAGAAGATAGGGAGAGGCTCTTTACATTTTGATTCCCATTATGCCCAGAAAAAAATAAGAACATGACCTTACTCTGCTGATAAACAGGACTGGGTCAAAACCACTCAATTCTCAACTTCATTGCCATCTTTCATAATGGAAACGTTTCCCATGATCAGAACTCTCAGCTCTCTACTCTGGCCAAATATTGCAGTGCAAATTGCACTGCATTTACATACACCTGAAATCCATATGTATATCAAATAAAGTCACTTTGGACTAAGCATCACTTCACAGGTTTCTGAAAGATTTCTACTTCAATTTTAGGTTATTCCCATTTGTCGTGCTGGATGAGATATATGTGTTAGAAACTAGATGCATGGACACAGATATTTTCATCTGAGCCAGACTATGGGACTTTGGTTTTTGTTTGTTTTTAATATCCAGGGTATAATTCTACTTATCTTAAAATAGAGCTTTACAGTAGATCAGACAAGTGTCTCCTCAAAGATCATTTATTGAAGAACCTGAGGGTGGCCAGCTCTACCTTGTAGGCATATGAATTAGATGAAATTAATTCTTTCCCCACTGATCACCAGGTACATGGCACATAACTCCTCTGCTGGACTGGGTGGCCTGATCTTTCAGGTCCTGAGCTCAGTGACAGGGCTGTTTGCAAGTGGTTTCCATGAGCTCCCTGTAGTTTTCTTTGCAGCCAAATGTTGGCTTTTCTTGCCTTAGATGGTGGTGGGACACCCGAGCTGTGACCATGTGCTTGTCTTTCTGCAGGAGGTGTGTGATGTGTCTCATTTCTGCATTTTAGCAATCCAGACACTGACCCTGGGCTCTGTTTTTGTCTCTGTGGGATGGCTGGTGCCAGGGGGTTTGGAGTGCTGTCCCTTAACCCAGCTCCAGCAGGCTTGCAAAGGAAGGTGGGTGGTGTGGTGGTGAAAATGCCCCCACTGCGTGGCAGGAGATCTGAGCATGACTCTTCACTCTGCCACAAAAAAATATCACTGTTGATCTTGGGTGTGTTTCTTGCACTCTCTGCTCCACCACAGTTCCCCCATCCGTAAAAATGTGAAAGATTTTTACCTACCTGGCTGAAAACTGAGGACCTCATAACTGGAACTCGAGGAACCTGGAGGGAAACTCTGGTCTGGATTTGCTCATGACAAAGCATCTACTAACATACTTTCATCCAGTGCTGGCAGAGCAGCAATGTTCAGATTTCTGTTTAAATAAGCTCTTTCATCAGATGAAAGAACATACCAGGAACTGGTCAGCAATATTCTCTGCAGAGTGGCCCCTGGAAGGGGAGCACAGACAGGGGAGTTAATGGCTTCCAGGTAAGAGAAGGTGCAGAGCTGCAAAGAGATGGAGCTGGGAACAGAGAGCTGAGCCAGGGAGCTCCTCACTCCTGAGCAATCCCAGTCTCCAGCTGCTGGTCACCTCTGCAGGGAGAGGACAGGGTGAATGCAGCCACTGCTCTTCACTCTGCTGGTGAATATTGAACAACAACCAGTGCCATAAAGCCTTTAACTGGCACGAATCAAAGGCTTTGGTCAGGTTGGCCTTGGAATTGTTTAGGATGAAATTGATTCCTTTTAGCCTTTGAGAGGGTCCAATTTAAGCTGTTTAGCTGAGCAGTGTGGAAAATGCAGCAGTTTAGCTATTATGTGGTCAAACTGGAGAGCAGGCTCCATTTACCAATACTGCTGGATCCCTAACCTCACATCCTCTTGGAAACACTTCTTATTGCACTCTCTGTGGCTGTTGTTGTGGCCACCAGCGATGAAAATCCAGCCTGTTTTATCCATCATGTTTCTTGGCTTCCATATTTCTTATATGTTTTGTACACCTCTCAGAACATTTGATGCACATGTTCATTGCAGGTTTCCACTGGGAGTTTTGAGACAGCAGGGCAGGAAATGCTTTTGGAAGGTGTCAATGGCCCTGTAGTTTGTAAAGATAAATGTGGCCACAGAAGCTGTCACAAAAAAAAAAAACCAAACAGATTTCTGAGAGACTGATTGCTTATGCTTTTAGCCCTAGAGCTTTTTAGCCTGGATTCAGTAGCACCTTGTTTTACTGCAGATGTGTAAAGATTATTTGAATTTATACAATCAGCTGTTTTCTGCACTGGACAGTCTCTTTGCCCATCCTACCTGAGGGATGGTTTCTTCCAGCAAGACTGGAAATAACTGGTCTGTGAAGCCAGGACAGTCTGAAAACAGAGGCTCATTTTTTTCCTCAGATGCATATTACATCAATTCTCAGCTGCCATAAAATTATAGAGAGTATGAATTTGTGAGCTTTATATTGGCTGAGAACCTGACCTAAATTTTGGACAATGGATTATATATATACAAAAGAAAATGTTAATTTGGATTGCTTTCTGGGAGGAAAAGAATGTTTCTCTCTTTACAGCTTCCCTTGGGAGCTGTGGAGGTACAAGACAGAGCATGAGATAAAATTGAGAAACAAAAATTTGGGGCCACTGCTAGTAAAGTGAGGTGTTAATCTTTCCTCATGAGGACATGATGATGATTTCTCAGCACTGTGCAGAAGGTAAAGAAAATAGACAAAAATGGTGAAGTAATAGAAAAGGCATCTTGGTTCAGTGGGCACTGGTTTCACTTGGGTATAAAATGAAGAAGAACAGGGGAAAACAAGTAAAACATGAGTCCTTTTCCAGAAGAAAATAACCATGTGATGTGATTCTGAGGCTGGACTGCCAGCACTAATTGCTGCCTCAAAGGCATAAAACCCCTGCTTTGAGCAACTGCCCTCCTTGACAGGATGAGGACTTCTTCTGCCTTACCAAAATGAGAAGGTTGGTTCCATGGCAAGGAATTTTATGCCAGGACTGGACAGAGTGGAGAAGAAGTATAACCCTATCCTGGCAGATAAATGAATCTGGGTGATCTCAGAGGCAGTTTCCATCCCTGTTTTCCCCATTTTGCTCCAGAGTGGTTAAACCTCAAAGCAGTCAGTATTTATCTAAACACCTCCATTCTGAAAAACTGGGCTTTGGCCAGTTTTCCTGCCCTCCCTTGTGCTGATGGCTGGAAGTGCTGTGAGGGCACCATTGTGTGTAATGTCTCCCACTTCTGGCACAACTCTTAGGAAGCGCACAACTGTGCAAAGAAACAAAAATAAAAGGCTTTGTGGCTAGATACCTCAGGCAAAGTCAGTCTGAGAGTCTACAGGAGGAGCTACTTGAAGCTTTTTATCCTTGACATTGAAGCCAGACCCTGTCCCTGGTATGGATGGTGCTGGTACAGTGCCCATGACTCACACCTGGGGCAGACCATGCCCCTGGTTAATATGGGTGGCACAAGGGACTTTGCCTTCTCCATCCTGCCCCCACTGATGGAGGTGGGATCCCTCCACAGCCCAATACACTGTCCCCAAAGTCACAAGAAACCCAAATGAATGTAGAATGTTCAAAACAATCACCTAATTTCCTGAAAATATTTATGAGGTTTTCTACTTAGGCTGCTGGAGAATCTGGAAAAAAAAATAAAAAGTTTGACTATTAGTGAATAAGGATGGGGTTAAAACTAGTAGTCTCTCCTGCAATAAAAACTTGGTTAAAATCACCAGCATGATCAAGTACTCCCCACACTCATGTCTATCTTTATTTATTAGAGGGTTGGGAGACATCAACTTAATCTCTGGCTCTGCCAAAGCAGGTTTCCACCAGAGATTAAATGCTACACTTCATGGTGCTTTGAATGAGCTGGGTGTGCCCACACCAGAGGGATCTCCAACCTGACAAAGGAAACTTGTCTGTCTCATTCACAAATAGCTCTTTTTTCCAAGAATGATGGTTTGGTGCCATGGGGAATTGTCTCCTCCTTCCCAGAAATGATGACTTGTGTGAACAGCAGGCCCTCATCCACAGCCAAGGACGTGCTGTACCTAAATCTGGTTATGTGTCAACTCTATTAGAAGAGTTTTCACTTTTTGAAATGGTTTGTTTTATCAAAATGTAATTTAGGTGATGCTTAAAACAACCAAGCCTCTATCTTGGCTGGGACCTTTGATCTCCATGGAGCACCATGACAATGACACGGGGCTCTGAGGGAAGAAGCTGCAAACAGTGACCACATTGGTTGGGCAGGTGCCGAGGAAAGGCTGACAGGGATGATGTGCCCTGGAAAAGAGCAGGGATAGCCTAAATGTGTATTGGTTGGAAAAAAAAAATCTATGGAGGGAAAAATGGGTATTATTGATAAAACCTTTGCCGGGGACAAAGAGCTGGGTTAAATACCATTGCTGGCACAGGTTTGGGTGTGCCCTCAAGAATAAGTCATGGAAATTCCTGCCCTGCTTCTCAGCCCATAAAATGGAGATGTGGCAGAGGATAACAGCCCCTTTGCTTTATCCAGGCTTTATGTGTCAAACCAGCAATCCTGGGGGAAGGGGCTGCATCAAGCACAACGGAGGCTGCTCCCTTTTCATCATGACTGTGCAAGAGACACAGGCTGTGCTATCCCAAGGCCTCTTTCAAGGCTGTTTTGTTGAGACCTTAATTCTTTATTTATTTCTAGGTTTTAGAAACAGAAAATGAAAAGACACAACTGTTTAAAAGATCCAATTGTCCACCTGTTCCAGGCAGGCTGGGTTTGTGGTGTGCACTGTATGGCCATGAGGATTTTGCCTGAGGTCTGAGATGGCAATTTGTAGAGCAAAGCAGTAGCTTGATTGGCAAGTCTCTAAAAGTTTGAGCTCAGCAAAATCTAACCTTCCTTCTGGGACAGCATTTCATTTTAAGGGTAGGTCATTTTTGTCCAGGACTTGCTTTCATGAGAAATGGGAAGATAACTTATACTTTGTAACATAAAGAAAATGGAGAGGATGAGTTCTGATTCTTGATTTTGTATTTAATTTTGGTTTTGTGTAATAGGTGGTCCTATTAGGTCCTGTTGCCCTATAAGGTAGAGATAAAAAATGAGTTCACTCTTTCCTCCACCAAAGTTTTTTCAACAGGAAAAGTATTTATTTTCTTTAGTCCTCAAATGGAAGCAGCTCCCACAGTGAGAAAGAACATTGTCTTTAAATTTTGGAAGGGAAAATTTCCCAAAGAGAGTTTTCTTCTTATTACTTTTTTCTTTTCCCTAAAGAATGTTACGTTTTTGAAACAAAGAGATGTCAAAAAAAATATTATCCATTTGCCATACCCTTTCTTCCTGCATTTGTGGGTTGGTCTACTGCATAGCTTACAGAATCATAAAGAGCTTGAGCTGATCTTAACTACCCCTGTGGAATGACTGCACTAATGTTTGGAAGACAACCCATGAACACAGAAAATAGTTCACTAATACTTATTTTAGAAACACTGATAATAGGCAAGACAAGAGTTACACTCTGTTCACAACCTGAAGTAACCTTTCTGAAAACTTGTAAGAGGATAAAAAGATCATATAGAAGAAGAAAAAAAGAGAAACACAGGTGAAAAAAATTGAGAAAACACCAGAAAAATTTATTTTCTGTTAACCAAGATGAATGCATAAAGTCTAAAAAAGCACTGCATATGGCTGATAAATTTCAATGTTATTTTGTTTCCATTTTGAAGTATTATGGAGTTGTGCTAAGCAGAATTCCTGAGGCTGAAGGAAAACTCAGGTACTCCAAACAAATACCATTTGAAGTGAATGTTTTTTGGCAAGGTGTTTCACAGTATGCATTGAAAAATTCCATCCAAGATATTTTGATACCTTGTTTCAGGAAAAGAAAATGCTGAGGATTCAAAGTCAAATAAGACTGCGGGGGAAAGAAAGTTAATCTGTTTTCTTGGAACATCTCTCAGAGTGTTACAAATCCTGCAGAAATTTATGGGTAGCCAGAAGCATCAACTGAAGCCCTCACCATTCACCAGCCTGTTACCAAAAGTGAACATGAGAGAACATTTCCATTTCGTGGAGTGTGTATGATGATTTTATGATGGAGAGAGGTCAAGCTCAGACTAGCTCCTTAGGAATGCTGCTCTCCAAACTTCCCCAAAAATGCTCAGCATCCGGCAGCATGTTGTGTTTTGTAATATCTACTCATTAATCACCACCTTGAGCTATTAATTAATCCTGGCAACATCTTAGTCAGATGAGAAAATTTAAGGAAAGATGAAGTCAAATTCCAGATCACAAAGGGATTCCTAGCTGGCTGTCAAGAAAACAACACAGAAGTCTCAGGCATTTCTAAACAATAGGTGAAGCTGGAATTCTAGAGCTATTTAGACACATTCATTAAAACCAGGAGATGATGAGGAGATGTTTCTGTTTCTGCTGCAGTCAGCATTTTGAGAATTTTCTCTCTTCTGTACCACAGAAAAGATTTATATGCTTGTGGCATATATTACAGAGCTGGAGGAAACTCTGAAGCCCGTTCAACATTTGAAGTGAGCACACTGAAAGTTGTCACACATTGTCTGGGATTAGAGCTGAGTACTTCTAGCCAGAACCTCCACTACTGAAAGTTAATTGGTGAAATTTGATTTTATAGGCAGGCAAGATGCCAGTGTCTCTCAGCTGGAGGTCAGGAGTACAGTCCTGCTCTCTGGCTAGGCAGAGGCAGGATGGGAGAATTTAAAGGCTGCTTCCATCCTTCATTTGGGGTGACAAGCTGTGATGGGTCTTTAGAGTTGGGGGAAAAAAATGAGAAAAATCACATTATTTCTTCCATTTCCCTGATTCAGAGGAGTTTATAGAAAGAGCTGTAGAAGCCCTGGATGATCAAAAGGACTGGCATGGCCAGGAGAATCTCCTCCCCTCCTCCAAACTTTGGCAGGATGCAAGGTTTGGCTGGGGATACATAAGAGCCATGTCTGTATGCTTGTAGGATGTTTTAAATTTTATTTTAAAAAGAGAATCAAATTAGTACAAATTAATAGTTCCCAAAGGTGCCTACTTTGCTCCACTGGCTGAGACAGACCAAAGGCTGACTTGAGTTCAATGGGATGAAACACAGCCCATCTGTTTCATCAGGTTCTGCTTCAGGGTCTTGTTCCTCTTTGAGTTATTGACCTTCAATCATCTCTGATGGTCCAGCCTTAGGGTGATTTTGTCTGGATCAGCAGCAGAAGCAGAAATCCAAGGTTTATTTCCCAGCTATGGACAACTTCCTCCTCACCTTGTCTGCAAATAGGAAGCGACAAGGTCACAAGGCCCCTCCCTGGGGTCTTGTGAGACCACCAGGTGTTGGGGCTGCCATCAGCATTGTGCTGCCCTGTGCTGCAGGGATGGCATCAAAAATGATGGGGATACAGCTGCACCAGAGGCATTGCCTGCCCAGGTACCAGGTCCACACAAATCCTCCTATTTCTGTGTCACACCAGGACCAGGAGAAGGCCTTGAAAAATGAAGCTGGCAGCATGGAAGCAGCAGGGGAAGGCTCACAAGGACCTTTCTGGAAAGCTGAAAACAGGAAATGTTTAATCAAGCGCTGAGGGGAAAAAAATACTTAAAAAAAAAAAAAAAGAAGAAGAAGAAGAAGAAAAGTCAGTCTCTGAGCAGCCAGGATGTTTGTGAAATCCCTGCCCCGTTTATTATGATGCTGAGTTTCAGCTGGCTGTTTTATTAAAGGCAGCTGGGACACATTACTTGCGCATTAACACTGAGCCAGCTTTCATTTTAAAACTTGCCCGTTGCTGGGAGCTTTCCTTAATGCCTTCCTGCTGCTGCCAGCTCCATAATCCACACCAGCAGCCGTGGGGGAAGATCACCTCACCTCACCATGCTTCTTATTTCTGGAGAAAGGGCTGATAAACCCCAGCCTGGCTGCTCAGGACGGGACCGTCGCGCTCCTCGCCGCATCTCCGAGGTGGAGCAAAGCTCCCAGGAGTGAAATGTCGGCGGTGCATCTGCCAAGAGGACATCTGCTCGTGGAGCAAACCCCTCCACATCACGTGCAGCTCCCTCTTAATTGCTTTCCAGGGACATATTAGAGCTTTTTGCAATGTAAACTGCATTTCAGTACATCACAAATCACTGAGGGATGGCTCCAGTGGATCGGGTGGGTGGCTGGCGGTGGGGAAGGAGCTTCGGAGGTTTGTCCGTGTAGTGTGGCAAGAGGGGTGCTGGGGTTTGGCAAGCTCAGTCTCTCTCCTCCAACATGTCCCCCAAATACACAGGGCCAAAATGTTCTTCTCAGGGATCTGAGAAGGTACTGAAGTCCCTCACCCTCAAATTGTTCTGTTTAAAGAAACACAAGTGCAAAAGGAGAGAGGGAACGTGCCCCTGGCCCTGTAGTTTGGGGCATCAGAAGCTGTCTGGGCCCTGCCTACCATCCTGGTCCAGGTCCTGGTCCTGGTCCTCAGCACAGCTCTGAATGCCCTCTGAGAACCTGAGTGTAAAATGCTGCTGTGAATTTGGGTCACAGTTTTGGGAAGGGGTCAAAGGAGTGATGTTCCTACACCCACATCCCTTCTTAGCCTGGTGTCAGAACAAGATTGGTGCCATCACACAGCGTGCTGGGTGGGGCACTCGTGTGGTTTGCAGCAGGTTTGTTCCCTAACTAGTTTGGAACTCACAAGCTAACTTCAACTAAGCATAACTGAGAGGCAGAAATTTCAGAATTATTGAGCCTTACAGTGTGAGTAAGCTGTGGGCTGGAGAGGAGCAGTTCTGTTAATGCTGACAGGCTGCACTGGGCTTCATTAGACACTTGAGAACTCACACGAGCATGCTCCATCAGGGGGTTCAAGTGCAGAGGACAGTTCCATTCCTCATGCCTTATTAGTGTTCACCCTTCTCCCATGTCCAGGAAGAACCCTTTTTCTTTCACATGGGACTAGCCTATGAACAAATGGATGTGTTTCCTCCTGACATATCTAAGCTGATACTTAGCTGATGCCATTTCATTTCTCAGTGATTCTAGATGTTCCCTCATGCCATAAAAATATCAGAAGCCTTTTTCCCCACCTCAAATCTCTTTGTGCCTTGATTTGTAAAATCACACAACAGGTTCCTCAGATTAGTAACATTCATACAGAAAAAGAAGGGATTTCTTCCTGCAAAAGCCTTTGTTTTGTCTTATTCTCATGCATTTGCACTTCCAGAGAGGATAAGTATCTGTACCATTCATTATTTTGTACCATATTTCTTTGCTTTGTCTCCACAGAAAAAGGGCTTTAAGTTTAGTGCAGCAACACTCTACAAAAAGACTAGATGCCTGGAAAAGCCAGAGGTACTAATCAGAGCCCTCCACAAGTTCTTCTTGGAAGGGAAACCACTGAACTACTGCAATGTGTTTATTAGGTTCATTAAATATTAGGCTTGGTAGTGTAGAGCTATAAGCCAAAATGTGGCCCATATGCTTACAGAGACTCAGAAGCAGATGTTTGTTTGTGTGTAGCTGTCTAATATTTCTGAAAACTTTCCTCACTAGTTCAAAAATCAAGATCGAGAATCCTTATGAACAATTCTTGTTTCACTGGATTAGGACAGCTCAAAGGGAAACTATCTCTGTGGAAAATTTTTGAAGGTCTCTGAAGACTTTGACATGGAGCAAGATGGAAAAGGAAGGAGGTGTGCTCCCAGTCCTCCAAGGGAGGCAGCTGAGGATGTATGTGTTCCCTCTCAGAGACCACTGGGGGGTTGACCTAAGCTCTAATGAAATGTCTCTCCAGCTCTGGGAAATGCAGACAGGTAAAGGAGCTACCCTGCAAAGTTTCTTTTTGGGTAAAATTTCCTTTTGCTTTGGGTGCTGCTCAAGCAAAGGAGTAGGTTGTACTGTGAACATCAGCTTTCATACAGAGGGCTCTCTTTTGCAATACTCCTTCAATTCCTCTGCCTTGAAAGACCTTGTCTTCCTCAGCTCCTCCATTACCATATCATAATACTCATCTGAATAAATGTGAACTTTATTTTATACCAAGTCCCCTTTGTTGCAGGGAATTAATTACTGGGGTTCAGTATAGGAAGGAGCTCTGCACTTCATTCACTGCAGTTTGCTGTGATGAATTCAAGAGCAGTTGTGTCAGGCCCTGGGCTCAAGTAAATCTACATAACTGCACTAGATCAGGTGATGATCTGCCCTATTATTTTTCTTACAGTGCTGCAATTTTCCTGGGACTCTTGGTTTAACATTTACATCCTGAGTCTTGCAAAAAGTGCCAGAGGAAATTTATAACCTCGAGTTAATTAACCATGAATCAGTTAATATTTGGGCATGTGAAGTGCTATATACATGCAAGGGATTAAGCTGTCAGAGGGAACTTTGGTTTTAAATCTCTTAGGAAAGTTGTCACTTCTGGCAGCCTGCTGGTCTCCAAGTTAATGCTGTGCAGGGCCACTGCAGGAGCATTGATTCAGGGACAAAGCTCCTCTTGCTATTTTTAAAATTTTCTGGGTTTACTCTATGGGATCCCCATCCAAATAATTCTCCCCCTCTAACCCTTGGAGCCTCCCCAAGGCTTTGGTCAGGGGAGGAACTGGTGCACAATGGCTGGGTGAGATTCATACTCCTGTGCTGTTCAGATCACAGTGTGTCCTGTCAGCTCTGGGAGACAGACAGACACACACCTGTAAGGTCTGCACAGCCCCTGGTGTCTGCAACTGGGAGATGAGCTCTGCATGGCAGCAGCAGTTCAGTGGTGAATTTAAGGACCCATCTGCTATTGCTCCTCATTCTGTCCAGTTTTGCTGGAAGAATTATACACTAATCGATCCCACTTCATTTTTATCCTGAGCAGTGCTGTAAGGAGTTAGTGCAGTGACCTCTGACACTGCCTCTGTCCCTGCTGGGGTGCTTTGCCCTGGCCCAGAGATGCTCCATACATGCAGGCAGAGGTGAGCATCTGCACATTGAATCCAGCTCCTTACACCTGCTTGCTTCTGGGATCTTTGTGCTTCCACATGGGCTTTAAAACAGCTGCTGAGGCATTTGGGCAGCTTGGGTGGATGGAGAGGGACAGAGATGGCAAACCTGACTTATATTTGGGCAGCACAAGCTATTAGGATAATATTAATATGCCTTGTCATCAGAGCAAAGAAGATAAAGGCTTAGGATAAAGCAGGAGGTTTTATTATTATTATTATTATTATTATTATTATTATTATTATTATTATTATTATTATTTTTATTTTTTTTAAATCTTGTCCCTGTTGATAAAGTCTGGCTTTAATGGTTCTGTTTGCAGAGCTCTGGCTGTGGTCAGTGAGCAGGAGGAGGAGAAGGATACCAGAATGAGCTGGTAATCAATAACAGAATCAGGGAATTATTTGGGTCAGAAGGGACATTCAAGATTGTCNGTTCCTTCGGAGTATGAATGGGGAGATGTAATCATGGATGGAGAGGCATTCTCCCTGATCCATATCACCCCTGATGGCCTGGGTGCTTCACAGTTTCACTGCCCCAGAGGACTGATTCTGATCTCAGTCCACCCTTTATTCTGGTGTTAATGTTGCATTTCCCAAGTCCCCGGTAGGGGTATTGTATCTCCTGGATTCCTGGCCTTGGATGCTGCCCATCCTAAACTTCATTGGCTTCATACCCGACCTGCTTGTACATTTTATTTTACAAAACATATTTTACATTACGTTTTACATACACCATAACACGAATTATTCTACTGCATTTATCACAAAGATCATCTGATTCCACCCCCCTGCCACTGGCAGGCACATGCTCCTCCAGACCAGGTGCCCCATTCTGCCTGTCCTTGGGTCCCTGCAGGGACACCCAGCAGCTCTGGGTGAATGTGCTCAGCAGCCTTCAGCAGGGAGCACTCGCCTGTGGAACCTGCTGGAGCAGCCACTGCTGCTGGGTGTGTCAGCTCCTTGCTGGGACGGGTCAGGCCCTGCTGCAGGTGCCTGCTGGGCCAGGAAGGGATCAGGAGCCGTGGAGAGCAGCCCTGGTGGCTCTGTGTGGCCCGGGAGCTGCGGGAGGAGAGGGGGGCTGGCACCGCAGGACCCAGCCCTGGCTGTCCCCAGGCCCCGCAGGACCTGCTGGGCTTTAGGATGTTGTCAGGGCTGAGCTCCCCGAGGTGGCAACAACTGTGTTTCACACAGCTTCAAAGAGCCAGCTTTGATGTGACAAACTCATTTTTTTTCTGCCTACTTGAACCTGATGAAGGTTCTGTGCGAGCAGCAGCTGCTGACAAATAGTGACAGTTTGCACGAAGAAAAGGAGCGTGAATGGAGTGGGAATAAAGCTCTGCTAGACCCACTTAAAGCAGCTGAGAGCTGACTCTAAGTCACTGGAGTTGTGTAACCAAAGGAAGGGATGGGGCTGGATTTCCCTGTCTATGATAACCCTCTCTAAAACACTTGGAGAAATAAAGTCTGCTTAATGATGTGCCATTATTCAGGAGCTCTTGCTGTTTTGTCTGCTCTGCAGGTCAAATTCAAAACCATTTTCATGGACAGAGAAGTAGAATTATATTAAGAAGGGTATTTTTTGTTGGGGGATGGTTTTACAGTTGTATATGGGTAGGCATATACACCCACCCAGTCACAGTCATGACACCCACCATGTCCATTCACCAGTACAACTATTAACCACATTTGCTGTGTTACTCAGTTTTTTGGGACCCAGTCAGGCTGGTTTTACTACAGGGAAGAGCAATTAATGTTTCCTCCCAGGCTAAAGAGTATATTTATATCTATTCTCCTCAAAGTAACTCCATGAAGCATTAACATCTCAGAGACTACTTGAGGATGATCAAGTGGTATTTATAATGCAGACATTTTAACAGAAAATACAGAGGCTTTTGGCTGTGGAAGGCTGATTTATCAGTACTTCTGCTGTCTGAAAGCTTGAGCAATGCAGAAAATTCAGGTCTTGTAAAACATAAGGCCAGATGTTGCCCTGTTTCTTTGCATGACTATTGCCACTGACATCTGGGGGCTGCTCCCAGGGCAGGAGGCTGCTCCAAGGGCAGGGGTGGAAAGGCCCAGCCCCTGACATGGCAGCTGTGAATGAAGCACTGAGGTGGCAACTTCCTTCATCTTCTCCAGTATCTGTCTGCAAATCCAGACAGAAAGCCTTGTGGGGAGAACAGGCTGCCATTTACTTTATTTTTCAAAACATTTACTCTACTCCAGCACCTATCACAGCATCTTATTCTGCACCAGAAGAAAATGGATGAGCTGAGCTCTTGACATGACCACAGTGTGAATTTTTTCATGCAAGCATAAGAACAGCACAGTGAGGGAGATGGATAGATATCCAATAAGTTTTCCCCAAAACAAAACAGTTATTAATGATTCTGCAAAATTCCCTCAACATTAATTTCTTGTTTCATGCAATAGGTGAAGAATGTCAGTACTTTCTGGACTTCAGGGCTCATTTTTTGTCCTTACTTCCAAGTCCCTGATGGACCAGACACCTATAACATCTTTGTGATCAGATACAGTCCAAGATGTTTACTTCTTGTTCCAACACGTAGTTTCTAATATTTTGCCTCCCTTGATTCTATATCTCTCAGGTGCCAAGAACCTGGAATTTCACCCAGCCCATGTAGGAGCTGGTTTGGCATGCTCTCACCCCACACCCATCAGGAACAGCCTTACTGGAAGAAAGAAAATTGTATCAACAAGAGATTAGGATCAGATCAGCTCAAAGCAATATCCCTGGAAACAACCCAAACAAACAAGCAAACAAAAAAAAAAAAAAAAAAGAAAACATGAACTTGGCTCTAGGGTGAGCATTACACTTGATTGGCAGAAGTCTCTGGCTACAGAAAGTTTTGGGAAATGGTGGCTTCATTAGTGTGACTGATGGAATTGCAGAGAATCCCCATACAGAACCACGAGGCCCAAGCAGGCCATTAACACAATTCCACTGTATTTTTCTTAGACCCACTAGGCTGTACTGTTGTGGAGATCTATTTTTTTTCTCCGATTTGTAGATTCATTTCACAGGGAGTGATTTTGCAGGAGCACCTTCTGATTTAGTTCAGCACAACCCAAAGTCAGACTGTGGTCTCCTGAAGGAACACTTTAATTTCTCTCACAGTCTATCCCCTGATGCTCAGTCTGTTGGCAGCTCAGAGCATGCACATGTACATTTCTTATGAGATCCCTGATGACCACAGGGAAAAGGTCCTGGGTGATCCTGGAAATACATGTGCTGTATGGAAACTATATCTTACCCAGGTGCACAGCTCTTGTGAAGCCTGAGCCTCTGAGGAGCTGAAAAATTCTCTTTCCTGCGTGGGAGGAAAAGGTTTTGCAAAGGTTGTCAAGTGGGAACAGAAATGCTTAAAACATAGACAAGAAATAGGTATAATTTGCCTGTCTTACCTTAGGCTGTTGGGTTTTACAGGCACATTCACATAGAAATCAATTAAAATTCATCTTCCACAATAAAATGAAAGGGACAATTAAAAACCACCCAAATAATAAGCCCCAACCATGAATACCTATCTACACAGGAAATTTGCTTTGTTATTGCAGCAGTGATAAACCATGCTAAATAAAGTTTAGCCCCTCTGTGCTGGGGACTGCACAGAGAGATTGGCAGCCAAAACTCAGTACAAGGAACATGCAACCCTTCATAGTCAGAACACCACACCACACATCTTCCAGCTGTTTTTCTCACATGAAAATTGTAGCTTCAAAATATTAAGCAACTCAGTGACACAAAACCAAAAGGCCATGCTAAAATCAGAAATTATACACTGCTGTGCTGAATTCTGATCCAGTGAGGGGTGCAGGGGCTCAGGACTTCACAGTGATCAGCAGCTTCTGCAGATGTGTTTCCAAATAAAAACATGACCCTGCACAGAGACCTCCCCTACTGCCTGTGATGACTCCTCCATGAAAACATACCTTCAGCACAGGGAGGGTGGGTGGGCTGTTTAGCTTTTGGAATCAGGAGCTGCTTCAGCTTCTCCCATGCCCACACCTGCCTTCAGTTCCTTTCTGAAAGCAGCTCAGCTGTGTCTTCACTCAGGTGCACTCTGCTTGTTAGCAACAGCAGCTCCTCTCTCTGCTGCTGGCATCATCTTGCTGGTTCCCTCCAGAGCAGCAGCAGCTGTTTCCTCTGCATGTATGAAAGTCTTTACACTACCCAAGAGCTGCTAAATACCTCTAATTACCCGTGTAATAGTCTCAGAGTGAAGGACATGGGCTGGATAATTCCCGTCTGTACATGGAAACCCTCACTCCCCACTCTGAGGAAGCACAGAGTGGCTCCTGGTGAAAAAGAGGTTATAAATTGTTGGAGATGATCCTCCCAGGCTGGGAGCCTGTGTCTTACTGATCTGGGGAAGAGCACACGAAAACGGCAAATGTGGTGTTGCTTATCAAAAATAATTCCCAATTCCCTTCCTATTTCTGATTTGCAGCCTGACTACAAATTACCTTTTGTTATTTCACGTCTCTCTGTTGCTTCCTCTTGCGTGAATTTGCCTGGTGGTTTCTTTGAACCCAGGCATATTCTGATATCCAAAGCACCCAGTGTCAAGGAGTTCCAGAGTTTAACAAAGAAGCCTTTTCTTGTGTTAGAACCTGATATTTTTGTGTGGTCATTAATTGTTATTCTATCAGGAGGGCATCTACTTATTGTGGACGCTCCATATATCACTCCTGTGCTCAGAACTTTCCAGAACCTCCTGATTTGTCTCTTGTAAGTCAGTAGCTGTGCAAACCAGCAGCTGATGAACTCAGTTGCCCCACTTCTCTGAACTGCAGGAGGTCAGGACTATTACTATTTATTTTTCTTGTTTTTTTCTCCTAAAATTATTCTCTCTCTCTCTCTTTTTTTTTAAAATTGATTTACGTGCTAATACTCAGTCAAATGCTTTAAAATTTAGATAGGCCACCCTCTTAATCCTTTTCTATACTTTGCCTTCCTCTTCCAGCCTCCTGAGGGTCTTGACCTGCAGTTTGAGAAACTACTGCACAGCATTTGAGACAGTAGGCTGTATCCTTAAGTTGCCTTTTGTAAGAATGAAACTTTTATTTATGATCAGTTTGTGGTTTGAAAAGGAACTGTACATCTCTCCAGCAGCTCTTTCACAGCTCATAGAGCAGCATATCAACATCAGTGAGCTGAAGTTTACCAAGTCTTAGGAGATCAGTGAGTCTTAGATGTGCTTCAAGCCTTGCCATCTCACTGAAATGTTGATGTTTCTGCATTGGAAAGAGCCAGGAAAAGCTCAGTTTCATGTTTTCCTTGTCCTTGATCTTGTTCTAATACTTACCCAGGTTTCAGAGATTTGGAAACGGGTACAGAGACTTGGGCTGCATCAGAGGACAAATCTTGGGCAGAAACTGAGCTGAGTGCTTCTTTCCCTTTCCTTATGCTTTAAACCCAAGCTTGGACCTTATTAAAGGTTAAGAAACAATTTGCAAATTGTTAACTGAGGAGTGTTGATTAATGTTTCATTTCACAGAGGAGCTGAAAGCAAGGTTGTTTCCGTACACAATTCAACAAGGAGGTGAAGGCAAAGGGAAACTGCACAGCATCTTGGATCCTAAAATTCTTAAATGCTAAGGAAAGCAGAGCAATTTTGCAGGATCACATGCCACATTAGGATTTCTATTTTATACCTCATAACCTGGCATTTCTTTTCAGGAGTAATGACATACCTAATTCAGGGCAGAAAAAATCATTGTCAGGTAATCCATCTTTGAAGCAGAACAAATAGTGAGAACAGCATCAGAAGCTTTGAATAACAAAAAACTCATCCCAAGGAATGCCAGTGGAAACATGCTCCTTCTGCAGGTCTGTTCACTGCCATTTACTGGGCATAGGCTGTGAATAAACAGTAGAAATCTAAATGGCATTAAACTTTGGTAATGACAGCACAGACAGGATGTACAGGCTTGGATTCCTCCGTAGCCACATGAAGGAGGAGTGATTAGAACTGGCTGGACAATTGCCAACAGAGTGTTCTCACTGAGAAATAAAATCCTGTTACAGTGCAAGTACTTAACTAACTCACACGGTAACTTTGAATGTCATGTGCTGGAGAAAGGACCAAGTTCTCAGATTTTCAAAATGAACCTCAAACAGAATAATACATGATTTTTTTTTCTCATAAATGATGTTTTGGTTTGGAATTTAAAGCTATATACTTGAAAATGAAAAATAAATCCCAAGCAACTGACACTGTGTAATCAATCGAAAATGCTATTTCTTCCATCAAAGAAGATTTCCCCGTTTACTGAGCAGTGGAAAAGGAGGGAGTATTTTAATGTGGCATAAAGACAGATGTCAGCCTCTCAAAAAAGATCAGTCTCTACTGTCAGTGGTACCCAGGCCAGGGAGCAACCTCTGGCTCCAGAGAAATTCAGTGCAGACAGTTTTGCATTGGTAACATTTAAGGCAACTTCTAGGAGCAAAATGTCTGAGTCCATGCTGTGTGTCCAGGCACAGAAATCTTTACATTGTGGAGGGAGGTGTCTGGTTGTACAGGGTGCAGTATTGGATGTGACCAGTGCTCTGCAGCCAGCCATGACCAACTGCTGCAGTTCAACCCTCTCAGAAAACCTTAATTCCCTCTTTAGATGGCAGATCTTGTTGTATGGGGGATGAGCCCTGCAAGCTTTCTGACTGCACCATCTCTGCCAGGTCTGAGCCCATGGCTTTGTACAGTGGCAAAGATCTTCAGTGGTTCAGAACACTGATGGCCTCTCCAACTTATTTTCCCGCTGATCAAAAGTTTCTGGAACATACAACCAGATGTCAGGCTTGTCTGTTAAAGGAAATGGATTTCAATCTTGCCTTTTTACCTGGTACTCTGTTGCATGGAAGCACACAGCCAATAGCCATAAAAAGAAAGGGGCTCATGATGAGATGGTTCTTCTGTTCTGCAGGCAAACCAAAATACTGATAGTCATTTAACTGAGTCAAATGAAATTTCCATTCTGTTTACAAAAGAGATTGTGACAAAGCACTTGCCCTGGTTTACATGTAGTGTTACGGTTTAGGCTTTCAAATGTCTTAAGAATTATCTAAATGTAACTACAGAGTGAGAATGATTTAATGTCAGTTAATCTCTTTAAGTGAGAATAATTTAATTTAACGTAATTACTTTGAAGACAAGTTCTTTTCATACTCCATCTAAAGTTAGGCAGCTCCAGAGGATAAATCACCCCATCTGTTGCAAAGTTTTAAAAGCAAAACTGTATGAAGGTTTCCCTTGAAAGGATCAAAATAAAGTATTTCTGTGTTTTTCCCATTTTTTTAATCACCTTTGTGAAAGCAACACATGGAAAAAACATGAGTCCCAAATTAGCTGGTTGACTGGAATCAACACTTTTAATTAAAAACGTTGTGATGGAAAGCCCTTTCTTCTCAGCCATTCAGAGCTGTTTCCAGCAGCTGAAGAGTCAGGCATTGTGGACACTGAAGCTGCAGGAGCAGTGTGGATGGTGTGTTTGTGCACACAAATGCAGCCTTGCATGCTGCCCCAGCGGCGCATTTCCTGCAATGATGCATGCACATGCAGCAGCACTGCCTGCCCTCTGCCATGGGGTGAGCCCAGAAAACACCCCACTCTGCAGAACCCTGAACTCTGTGCTTGTGTCCCTGTCTCTGAGCCCTCTGGAGCTCCCAGCAGGTCATGCTTGCAAGCTTTGATCTGCAAGACTGGAGGCAGAGTCGTGGGTCTTTGGTGAGATCTCTGCGTAATGGACAGAGTCAAAGAGCTGGTGTTTGGGAATAATGCCAGTTGTGACAAAACACAAGGAGATGAGGAGCACTGGCACCACTACAGTGCAGTGTGCTGCTGGTCCCCAACAGCAATCCTGGAAGTCATTGGTACATGGGAAGTACAAAAGCCATAATTAGACCACAGGGCTGAGTGGTTCCCCTGGGGTCGCTCAGCTGAGCTGGAGAACTTTCCTCTTGCAGCAGAGGAGTGACTGGAAGGGTCAGGTCCTACTTGAAGGATTTCCACTTTTAAGAATTTTTTTTAGAATTTTCTCTTACATCTCTATGAAAACATCCCATTATTGGGGGGAAAAATTGCCTATATCTTTGCTCTTAACCACAGCCCACACGTTCTATAAAACCTGGAAAGCTGCAGTACTGGGAATCAGTACCCCAGAACAGAGCAGCCATTCCTAATATGTCTGTATTTTTAACATCCTTGTCTTGGGCAAGGTACAACACTGCAATGACTCAAATACAGCGTGGTGCAGAAGAAAATATAGTTTATCCATATATATTTGCCTAACTGATTCTGAATAAAAATATGAACAACTCAGGGAGCTACACGGGGTGGAAAGCTTATGTGTAAAGGAAGGTCTTGGAGTCACCCCCCCATGACATTCACTGTCTTACTCTTGGAGAAGGCCAAGTGCTGTGAAGAGAAATAATGACAGCTGTTTGTTTCAGATAAAATGTGGGACCTTTCCAGTTCTCTCTGCTCTGGATGCAACTCCAGGAAACGTTTCTTTAGTCAGCAGGGTTATATCAGCAGAGATATGGTGGAGGTGAAGGGAACTGACACTTTGAATTTCATTTGTTCATTGTATTTGTTCATTTGTATACAATTGTTCAATTGTATACAATTGTTCATTGTATATCTGAAAACAGATATAAAGCCAGTGAGAGAGCACACCACCTCAGAACTTGTTTGCCAAAAACCTTGAATTTTGTTCATGTTCTGGTTTCATGGCCATCATGAAACATCAGCAACATCATCAACATCAGCACCCAGCCTTATGTTTATGTCTTAATTTTTCAGGTCCTGAGTATCTTGTAATCGAGAAATTATTTTATTCACAGAGCAGTTCAGTAAGGTAAGGGGTCACAAAATGTATTTCTGAAGGCTGCAAAAGATAATGGTGAATGGATGATGATGTCCCTCAGTTACCCAGTAAATTTTTAGTACAGTTGGTATTGATTCTCATCTGTTGGTTTCCATTTCAATGCCTGAATCATGAGAATGAACTTTATTTGTCTTTTATTTCCTGGCTCTTTTTTAGTCTTTATTGACCCACTCATCTCACCATTATGCACAACAAAAGTGATTCCTTTCCAGGCAGAGAAAAATCTATGAGTGTGACAGCTAGTTCCAATATTTCCAATTTCCAAATATCAGTGTTTATCACAAATTTTGAATTTCCCTCCAAGCTAACCCAGGAACCCATGCATTTTTTTCACTGAATCCCTCCTCATTTTTGACCAGCCATGTGCAGGATGTGGTTGGGGTACAAGACAGAGAAATGTCAGTAGCATTTCAAGTGAAATCTTTGATATCAGTCTACAAAAGGCAGGCAGATGGGGCTTTGTACTTCTGTAAGGGAAAAGCTTCAAATAAATTTATGTATTTATGTGAATATTTCTATAGTGTAGAACTAATTGAAGAAGGTCTGTGCTGAACATGGGCCACCTCATGCCTTCAGCCCTTCAGACTCTACAGAGACTGTCCCAGCTCAGAATTTGTGGTTGAAATGTCTTGTCGACATATTTCATTCCTTTCACCATTTTTCTGAATTGATTTTCAACCAGTCACCAAGCATGGTTTGTCTGCCTGAGCATCAGAAAAATGAGCGTCAGAGACACCAGAAGGCCCCAGTGTTTATTGGTGTGGCTGGTGTCTTGATTTCTTTTGATACCTGGCATGTTTTTATGGTGGTGGGTGGGGAGGGCACCTCTCCTGCCTCGTGGGAAGTTCATCTGAAGCGAGGGAGGATAGGAAAGCTTCAATCATTCAGTGCTGTGCAAGCCCCAGCTCTCACGAGGCGCCAAAGCAGCTCTTGCTCTGCTCGTGAGGGGCAGGAGCAGCGCTGTGTTTATCAAATTATAGCTGGGTACAGCTCTTCAAAGGCAAATCCTTGTGGCACATCACAGCCACACCATGATCAGTGATGATTTATGAGTGTCTGGCAGCTTCTCTGCCAGATGTGCCTGTGCTTTGTTTTCCGCGGGAGCTGGAAGCCGTCCATCCCAAAGCCGACCCACGCAGAGGGAGTGTGCAGAAGAGACAGGTTCTTGGAAAGGGAAACCAGGCGTTTTGGAAATGGCAGAGCCCCTGGGCACTGCTCAGATGTCTCATCTGCCTGTATGGAGCTGCATCTGCTCTTTACAAGCTGCAGGTTTCACTGATGCATAGAAGGATGTTGTGAAAGGCAGTTGTGGCTGGGATTTGCTGGGGCTTGCAGGTGGTAGTAAAATTTTGGAGAGCTGACAGCAAGTGATGTTGTAGTTCAAAATCTTAGAGAAATAACTGCGATAGTTATGGGGATATAAAACATTCAAGATCTGTTGAAGCTGGTGGAAAAGTTCCCATTCATATCTTAGGGACAGAAATAAAATAGGATTTGGTGATTCCTGGTACTGTTTGTTGGCTGGAAGGAGCCACACATGTAATTCATTCTGCATTCATTTGAAGTGCTGGTGGAGGAATCCAGTCCACCTGCCTAAGGCATGTTGAGGAATAGTCCTCTTACATTGGGTGAAAATATCTCTGCACAGTTAGTGAAGCCACTTCCCTCTGGGCTGGGCAGATCCTCACACTGTAGAATTCCTAAGTACTTTCCTCTCTCTCCTATAGGAGATGCACAATTACTTGTTTTAGGAAACCTGGTTCACTTGACCCCTAAAAAGCACAGCTGCTAAGGGAAGCAGAATCCATTTCCCCCAGATTTTCCCCATTCCTCTGGTTTGGGACTGCTTGGGTTCCAACGACCTCAGCTCAGTTTTATCAGCAGCACTGCAGGAATTTGGAATCAGAGATAGTGAAGTCAGAGTGAAAAGGTTGTTGGAAGCAATCTGATCCTGAAAGGAGATTCACAGACATGACTTTCTAGCCTTCTGGATCTTTTTGTTTCTTTGGTTTGCTGAAAAGATGATATAAACAGAAGAAAGATGTAAATGGGAGCGTACTCTGGAAAAAGCATAGCCTGGGGAGGGTGTGGAGCAGGAGGGGACATGCCTCTTTGGTGGATATTTAATACTCTTCAAGAGGAATCAGCAGAGAGGCAAGAAGACCTTCCTTTCATGTTCCCAGGCTGTGAACTGATGAGAGACTGTCATCACAGATCACTCCCTTGTTAAGGCCAGAGCCATCTCCAGGCACAAATTCCAGGAGATCCGGGGTGTCCAGTCCCTGGGGGAGAGACAGTGCAGGTCTGACAGCTCATGCTTTAGTGGTGTTCAAGAGGGCTCCCTTTAAAGGCACAAAATAAGTGATTTTAGACAACACTGGACTCTACCACACAGCTTGAAGGTCTAATTGGAAATAAATGAGTTTGGAGGCAGACCAATTCCTATCCATGCTTGGCTGTAAACCCCTTTCTAAATGCATTTTCTTGGACAGGTAGGTCGTAGAGGGGTCTCACCTGGAACATCTCTCCACTGTGTATCTGACTTTCCTTTATATGTGGGCAAGAAGCCTGGCAAGCAAATGACAGCTGGAGATATAAACTCTCAGGAATAGCAAGTTTCATCCATTTCAAATTCAAATAACTTTAAATCCAGATGGTGGCTAAATTATCTTCCTTAAGAAATTTGTCATCAGGAAATAGAAAGGTGACAAAATCCACAAGCCCATCAACATTTATCATTGCTGAAGTGTGAAGAATTTACAGAATCTGTAAGGAGGATGCTGCTTACATACTTCCCTTTGTCCAAAGAGAATTCACCTAGGAAGTATATATATTATTTATGATTTTAAAATATTTTTAGATACAGTCTGATTGGTGAGTTAAAGGGCTTTTGCCCTGGTTAATTTTACTGTCCTCTGTCCTCATGGCTGGATTTTTACTCTATTTTACATTACTGATGATACTGCTTAAATGCAGGCTGTGGGAATGCAGATTTGGTGACTAGATTAGACCCCTGGGGTAAAATGCAGAGAATTCAGAAATGAGAATATTATTTGTGGGTAATCTCAGCCATGAAATCTCTAACTGTGGTTCTTGTTTCCAGGTATGAGGTGCTCAGGGGCCAGTTCCAGCCCTCCTTTCTTCCTGGGTCCAAGTCTTAGAGTGACGAAGGTCAAAAGACTTAAGAAGTTTGCTTTTAGGCATCCTCTTTTCCACTGGATTCTCAGAGGAAGACTGGACTCATCTCACCACCACTGAATCCTGTCTACAGGATCATCTCTACTCCAGCAGAACCACATCTGCCACTCCAGGAGGACTCATTTGGACAGACAAGTCATATTCCTGACTGCGTCAGGGTTTTCTAGGACTTTTGTTTGTTTTGTTCGTTTGCTTTCTTTCTTTTTTTTTTATTTTTATTTTTATTATTGTGTTTGCATTTTTAATATTCCTAGTAAAGAACTATTACTTATTCCCATATTTTTGCCCTAAAGCTCCTAATTGCAAATTTGTAATAATTTGGAGGGAGGGGTTTTTATATTCTCCATTCAAAGGGAAACTCCAGTTTTTGCTGATAGATACCTGTCTTTCCAAACCAAGACAGCAGGGCAGGGAAATGCCCCAGCAGAGTTAATGCCAGACCACTTTTTCCAGGTCCCAGGGATGCCAGGAGGGACTTTGGGGCTGATGGGCTGTGTGAAAGGTGCTCCTGTCTGCTCTGCACAAAGCCACTTATCAGAGCCAGGAGGTGGGAAGGGGGAGAGTTACTGTACAAACAGGCATTCAAAATTAATTGCTTTTCATCTCTGGAGCAGGAGCTGGCCTTTCAGCCACGGGATACAATAAGGGCCTGTTCTGATTGTATCTGCTCAGGAGCCGTGTACAGCCAAGGGTTGTTTGGCAGGGGCAGGCTGACGTTTTTTGGGAGAAATTAATCGAGCTACCAAGTGCTTTGTCCTTCTGGGGCTGGAAACAGTTACAGTGCTAATGAAGTGATTACCTCGTGTTTACAACCACAAATGGGATGTTTGCATCATATAATTTCTCTTCTCCTTGGAATTTGTGCTGTGAGCCGTTTTCACACCAAACACCTGCTTGTCATGGTTTGTCACTGCTTGTTGTGCCCTGATCTTGCTGATAAATCCCAGTATTTGATAGTGTGATTAATGTGTCTGAAATCAGTTTGCCAGCTCTGGTGCCTTTCTTATGAATCATGCAACATTCAGTGTTTCTTTAAAACTTGAGGAATGACAGGTAAACAATTACATGAAAATCTCAACCTTCTTTGAAAAAAAAAACCTAAAAATTGCCCAAAGGCATAAGCCAAAAAAGCTGATCTATAAAAAAATAAAATATCACAGAATTGTAGAATCCTGGAATGGTTTGGGTTGGAAGGGACTTTAAATATCATCTATTCCAGCTCCCCTACCATGAGCATGGACATCTTTCACTAAATCAGGTTGCTCAGAGTCCCATCTAGCCTAGCCTTGAACACTTTAAGGTATGGGACATCTACAGGTTCTCTGAGCAACCTGTGCCAGTGCCCACCATTCTCACAGTAAAGAATTTACTCCAAATATCCAGCCTAAATCTACTCTTAATTCACTAATATGGAATACCTGATGGTAAACATCCTGAGAACTCCTTGTGATCCAGATTATGCCATAAGATCCATGAAACAGAAACCATGGATTGCACTTCAGTGATGATGACTCTGGACCTCAGGAGGACTCAGGGGTTCTACATGCAGGCAGCTGTGTGACAGCTGTTGCAGTCACCACACATCCACTTCGCACCAAAGATCTCCCCATTTACAAAATGTAAGCTCTTTTGTTCAAATGCCAGCTGCCTCATTCAGTGTAAACTGCTCTCCTCCTGTGATGGGCTGTCTTCCCCCAGCGTTTATTTCAAAATGCCAACCACAACGCAGTCAGGTCCCTACCTGCAGTTCTGCCCCACCTCTCTGCAGAGGAAAGACCTGACTGTGTCCTTACTCTGCCATTGTGTGCTGTGTGTAGTAACAGATGCTAAGAAATGGGGAATATCTACCTTTACTGGCCTGAATTTTGATTATACCCTCCTAAAATAGGATCTCTGCAAAAATGTCAGCAGGTAGGGAAGGAATTTGAGGTTGTTCCTGACATGAAGTATTTAAATTTGTTTTAAAAGTGGTTCCAGACTCTAACTCCATTGTTCTGATTTAACCATACCTTCCCCCAAATTTGCATTGGAGGAGGTAAAAAAACCCTTCAGTTACTTAACTCAAAGCATGTTACAGCGAGTTGCCAGCATAAACCTGTCCTGACTTGTGGCTGAGTTCAGTGCTCACCCATACGGACCAAAGAGGTAAATATAGACCCAGTTAAAAACAAAGAAAATAGTGTCCTTCTGGGACAATGTATCTTTATATTGGCAGAAATCTCACATCAATTTTTCTTATACCCTCAGAAGGGAAAAACTGGAAAACAATGAAGAGAAATAAGCACATTTTTAAAGATGGAAAGATATAATTTTTAAGGCAACATAGTAATTTTTCTGATTTCAAAACCACTTGCCTCATTGATTTTTGATCCAAACCACATAAACTCCACATAAAAAATACAGCCTGTCCCTATAGGGCATTTAAAAATATATACTCTCTAGTTCTTTTCCTTTGTCAGTATAGCATGTGTCAGTGTGGAAGAAAAACACCAGAAATAATAAAAATTTTAAGAGGGGATTATCTGTATTAGTCCAGGAGGTGCTGTGGAATCCCATAGCTGGGGATGAATCGTGGTCCCAGGCAGATGATGGGGAAGTCAATAGGGTCTTTGTCCCTGGTTTCAGAGGGGTTTCCATTTGTTCTGCTTCTGCCAAGGATCATCACAGGAAGCGTGTTGCTAAAATAATGCTAATATACAAATGTTTTTAGCTTGCACTCCACAGTGTGTTAGGGAGTCCAGAACCACTGAAGTTCAGGATGGGAAAGATGTGACACACTGTAACCAACAATTTTTTACTGATCTCTGTCTTGTGCAGCTGAACTTCCCCATGTTAATTTAAGATTGGGACACTTCACCCAAACCCAGCTGAGAATAACAGCAGAATTCCTCATCCACAGCACTGAGCTTTGATTTGGGCCCATCAAAAATTTAGTGTCTCCTTGTCTCCATTTCTTTCCCTGTGTCACTGTGCATTCCTAAGTAATTCTACCATTACAATAACATCTCATTGGTCATCTCATTTGCTTACCTCACTTGATCCTTCCCCCCTGCCCTGGGGTCGCTGCTGGGGTTCCCTTCTGCCTCCTGTGTTGTTGGAGGCAGAACTGACTGTGCTCCTGATGCAGATGGGCTGGATGAGCAATGAGAGTGTGGCAGCCTTCTCCCCTCACAAAGACTCATTTTTGGGTAGGCAGTGCTGTATTCCTTTGAAGTGAGCTTCCTGAGGAAAAGAGAGCTCTTTGTGACTGAACACTTGCAAAGTGTTTCAAGGGGTTTCTTTTCTGTGGCCTTTGCAGGACAGTGCAGGGGAGTCCTGCCCTGGAGAAGGCAGATGGAGCAGATGACCCCTCTGGCTCCCTTGGAGTCCTGTTTCCTATGGATGCTACACTCCATCAGCCTGGGGGTCATCTTTGATCTCTGGGGTGCTTTTGTTTTCAATTTTCTTTACATCGTAAACCTTTGCAGTACCCAACAGGCTGCTGACCTTGGAGTTTTGGGAGCACACCGAGTCATTTGTTTAGGCTGTACCATTAAACCAGATGGCTACATTTGAAATTCATTTATCTCAATCAGTTTGGGTGGACTGAAACTGCAATTGCACGACAGCTTCTTGGGAATCATGATGATTGTCAATATCCTTGTCCTTGATACTCCCGTGTTGAAATTTCTCTGAATCAACTTCCAGAGAATTAAGTAATTGCCATTGATAAATCTATGCTGTGTATTCTCATGCATATTATGGAAAAAAGGCTTTACATTCTTTTACATCCTGTTGACTCCAGAGGTGCACAGGATATGCAGATATTTCTCTGGCTCTGGCTAAAGGAACTCATGTGTCCAACTTCACCATTTGAGTCTGCCTTTGACTTGCTAGGAGCTCAATACATGCTGCATCACATAACTTGCCTGCACGTTCCTAAAATACAAATCCAAGATGGGTTTGGGACTAAATGTTTTCCCTTGGGCGCTCTTAAATCATGCCAAAAAAGAGAAGCTAGGGGAGGAGAGTGTTTTATAACCGACACTATTTATTTTCTTTTCCTTGCGAAAAACCTTGATCCAAAACTCATTAGAAACAATAAGAAAACACTCCTACTCACTCGGTGGGGTGAGAGTCCAACAAATTGTGTCCAGAGGCCCTGTGTGGAGCCTGTGTACCTTTCTGCTGACTCACTTGGCTTTGTGGAAAGCCTGGAGATCCCTGCCAGCTCCATCTCACCCGCTGGGGCTGCGGCAGGGCTGCCAATCCCGGGCGCATCCAGCGGAAGCGTTCAGCGTTCCTCAGGGAGCACACCTGGCTCTGGTAGGTGTGTTTGTCCAGGCAGTGCTGGGAAGCCTCGTCTCCTGACTGGAAGCCAAACACCTCCCAGCTCAACGTGCTGCAGAGCCAAGATGTTTGCTCTGGGCTCAGCACCCACCGCGGGCCAGCCCTGCCCTGCCCAGGGATGCAGGTCGCCTCCAGAGGCTGCTGGCATGAAGAGATTTGCTTGTTCTTGCTCCTTCCNCAAAGACAAAGAACTGTGGGGAAATCCTCTGCCACTGGCAAAATAAACTGTATAAAAGGGGACCCCAAAAAGGACTAAATTCATGAACAGGGGGAGTTAAGGTGTGATAGAGCTGTAGCTGAGCTTTACCCAGTGCCAATCCCGGGCATCAACACTGTGCTGCTGATTGCTGGCTTGCCCAAAATTTTTTTTCTGTAATTCTTTAGTTAATAAAAATATTTTATTAATTGGAATTGGCTGGACATTTATAACATTCTGTTGAGATCCTTGGCTTCTGCAAAGATCAAGACAAGATTGCCTCCTCAAGGACAGAGGGGAGGGGAAATGTGGGGATTAGGGAGGAAATGGTGACAAAAAGGTGCTGGCTGGAATTTTCGTGCTGGCAACAACAGGGTTCCCCATTTTTCTCTGCTCCTCTGCCATGGCTTTGAGGAAGTGGGCAATATCTCTGGATGAAAATGAGAAGTCACCTTCTTTCACATGAAGGTGGTGGAAGGACAACTGCTCTACTGATGCTCTTTTCAGAGGTTCTTTTTTTTGTACATTATGATAGTTTAGAAAGGGCTTCTTTCAACTTCCTAAGATGATTAGTGTTGATATATTAATTATATCTTGTGAATTTGTTAATTCTCCATATTTACAGTTGATCTTTTATATGCTTTAATATTCCTTTTATAATTATCCAAAAGACACACATCATTTCAAGATCCTTCCCTTTTATTTTCTAGCTATTTAAGCATTTTATGACCTTTTTGCCTTTGGGAAAAATGTTTTTTAATGACTGACTCAACAGCATGATCTGAATCAGGACACTGTGCCTTCAGGGGCTGGGCCCTACTCTTCTCCACCCCAAAGTTTCCTCTGCAGAGGATGGAGTAAAGGAGTAGTTCTTCCATGGGGTATAGCCCTACAGAGTCATCAATGAAACAGTAGTGATACAAGAGGAGCACCTTATCTGTTGTTTGAAGGGCTTTTATCCAGAATTTTAGATGCCTCAGCTGGGGTGCAATGTAACCAGGCATTTGGAAATGCAAACTTCAACAGAGAGCAAGGATGGATCAACAGCCTTCCAGGTGGTGCAAAGCTTCACAAGCTCTCTAGACCCACTTTCAGACATTTTGGTGGTGCCTTATTTAGGCTGTGGGACTCCTTCTGGTAAACCAGAAGAGCTGAACTGCTCAGGTCATCTGAGTTTATGCTTGAGCTTACAGATGACAGCTGCTGAAAGAGGAGCCTGACAACACATTGCTCAACCACAGCAGAAGCTGGCTTTAGGCACACACATCCCATTTTCAGGTTGAGATTGTATATGAACAATAGGAAATTATTGCCCAATGAACTCTGGGTTCATCTGCTTCTAAGCCATAGGGTCACTGCAAAGACCTCATTCAAGATTGCTTAAATTTTCATGGAACTGTTTACTTTGAGAGGGGAACCAACAAGGAAAAGATGGACAGAATTCAAAGGAGGGGAATATTTGGAGTAAGCTGTTCTCAGCCTATCTCTGCAGGTTATGGGCACAGCTGGGAACAGAGTGTGTTAAAGCTTCCTTAGGTATGGGTGAAAAACCAAACCTACAAATATTAAACACTCTGTGTAGAATTAGGGTTGGTGGTCCAGGGAAAAGTCTTTTATTTGGTGTAAACTGAATTATCAAGCTATGTGACATGGGTGAAATTGGCCTGATTTGGAGAATTGAGTGTGGGTAAGGAACAAATTTTTGGAACAGCTCCATTGTAACTGCCTCCAGAAAATTAATAAGGAGCTTGAATGAAAGATACAACATTATAATCCCCGACTGGAGAAGACCAAGTGTCAAATCCCAGGACTGACACTGCAAATAACTTAGAAAACAGCAGTCACTCGGGTCAAGGAGAACAAATAACCAAGTCTGGAAATTGTCTTGGTGCCACTCATCTCAGTAGGAAATGACACAAAAGTGATGATGAAACAGAGCAGATTGCAAGTTCTCCCTGGGAGGT
Organism: Cisticola juncidis; assembly: GCA_013400215.1. Lineage (NCBI taxonomy): Eukaryota > Metazoa > Chordata > Aves > Passeriformes > Cisticolidae > Cisticola > Cisticola juncidis. Next base: position 108,965 of record VXBR01002968.1, on the reverse strand, counting down.
GGGAAGCCCCTGGGAACAGGCTTAGACAACTTCACTAAAAACAACCAGACAACTTGTTTTTATTATACAGAATAATATATTACCTTGAAATTAACGTGTGTATTCACACTGGCCAGGTGGCTCACTGTAAGACTGAGAAGGCATGGAATTACAACAGGAAAAGACATCCATCTATAAATAAAGGCATGCAGCCTGGATAATTGATAGATTGTGTCACAAAACACCCCTCAGCTTCCTTGACAGCTCGTGGGTTTTTCTCAGCAGACACCCTCCTGGTTTCACGTCTGACTGTCTGATCACTCCTCAGTGTTATCACATCGAGTCCTGGCCAAGTTGTGCAGCATTTCCTGTTTACAAAAACAGGAAATCGCTGGAGCAGAAAGGGCAGGTTGCAACAACTCATTTATTGCTGTTGATTTTTCCCCCTGCCCTTCACTGATTACCTTGAAAGGAAAATAACTCTTGGTGAGAGTGCCCTCCATATGCATCAGCACAGGAAAGGATGTGCTTCACTGCCTCTTGTGCTGGCATTAGGCTGTGCTGTCATTTATCCACCTGTAGCTTATGTTTTGCTTTACTCACTGCCTTTACTTCTTGTAAAGGCAAATGTATTATTTCCTGTATTATTTATTATAATTATTATTATTTATATCCTGTATTATTTCTAATCAATGTGGAACTTAAAGCAATCAATTTATGGCATACTTCTCCATCTGAATGGTGTCTGCAGCTTTCCCAAAGTCCTGGCACATTCATTAATTTGACTATAAGCCATTTTATGATTCTATGCTGAGTGTATGCTCTTCATAAAACAACTCAGATGCCTGAATACTTTTTTTTTTTGCCACCTGAGCCTTTTGAAGTGCTACCTTGGTTGGGCAGATGGAAGCTGTGCAAGGCTATGGATGGTTTAAATTCAAGCTCAGAGACTATAGATGGAGCTGGGATGGTTTAAGGAGCTCAGCCTGCCCATCCTGCAGCATTTGATCTCACAGATTTGGGAGAGCCTTGTCCCAGCAGGTGTTGCAATCTGCAACTTGAAGCAGGAAGACATCACTGCACTTTCAGTTACCATTACTAAACTTGTCATTTAAATGGTGGTTGGGCCTAAGAAATAAAAAGTTAGAGTTTAATATTAAGAAGAAAGGTAGCAGAAGAGACAAACCTTGAACACCAGATCATTTTGCAGCTGGGGAGAGTGAGTTGTCCTTCTCATTCTGTTCCTCTGCTAACCAGGGTGCCAAGCATTGGGCTTCCATGGATATCAGTGTAAACTACCAACTGTAATGAGGCAGGGAAGGTGTTAAATACAGGGGACATTTTCTGTGGGTCCTAACCTAGCAAGTCCTGCTGTGAATTATGAGGGTGACAAGGGAACATCCTCTCGGTCTGGGGCGGGAGGAAGAGTAAATCCTTTGTGTAAGGGCTGAGACATCACCCACCCCTGCCCATCCTCTGCTCGTGGTCAGTCCTTGCCCCTGCACCTTCCATGGGCAGTGGTGGCCCCCTCCAGCAGCCTGCTGGCACCCATGGAGCTCCCAGCTCTCCCAGGCTGTCTGCAGAAACTGTTTTGAGAAAGGGCCTTTTTCTCAGCGCCTAAAGGGTTTTCAACAAAAGAGCTTGAAAGGGAAAACCGACAAGGGCTGCTTCCAAAGGAGGCTTGGCAGCACTGTCTTCCCAGCCTGTGTCACCCCACTGGCTTGAGAGGTGGCCTCAGGCAAGGTTGCCACAGCTCTGAGGTGGTGGTGAGCTGGGAATATTTCCCATGTGATTAAAAAAGAAAAGAACAGAAAAAGGCCCTAATTCCAGAGAGAGTTGTCTTCTTGGAGAGGATTTCATGCAGCCCCTCAGCCTGGGAGCAGCTGGGCAGCAGAGCTGGAAAGCCAGCGTGCTGCAAGCACTGATGGTTTGTCGCCTGGGATCTTCTCCAAGGGGTTTTGAACCTTGGGGACCTGGAACTACTTGGTCTTGGTTGCTCTCTTTATAATCTAAAAGCTCTTTGTGACTGAGTCATCTTCATCCCAGGGTACCCCAGCCTCTGTCCACACTCCGGGGCTCCCATTATTTCAAAGACTTTTTGTCCACAGTCCAGGAAATCCCATTATTTCCACAACTTCCTGGTGAATGCAATGGAGCTCAAACTGGTACTTGAAGAACACAAGGACAGGAGAGACCCCCCCCCATCATTTCCTTTTCCAGACACTCTGGGGCATTACAATGCCTGGGTTTTTTGGGGGAAGAGCAGTTTTCCTTGAGCACCAGGCTGTGCTGCTGTTGGCAGAAGCCTCTCTGTGCTGTGCTGACACACCAAACCCAGCTCTGCTGAGCCTTCCCAGGGCAGTGCCCTCCTCCCCAGCTGGCACAGCCCCCAGCTCTCCCCGCCAGCCTGTTAGCATCACAATGGGGCAAAACAGGGAAATACAGCTCTCCTGGTGCCAAACTGGAAGGAAAACCCCTGCAGAGGGCTGGGGGAAATGAGGCCCTGATGCATAAAGGCAGTGGGAACTGGGGCGTTCCTGAGGGTTTGGCCCTAAAACAGCGCACAAGGTTGGTGACCCCAAACAGAGACTGGACAGAGCTAGAGAATAAAGTGGGTATTTCTGAAAAGGCCTCTAGGATCCACCTTGGGCAGGACAGGAGCCTGACCAAGGCTACACCCAGGGTGGACTAAAAATGGTCATAAAAAAATGTCTGAGCAGTCATGAGGTCTCACACTTTTATAAGCTTTGGTTCCTTTGCATACTGGGGCCCAATTATCCAGCCACAGCCTCAGGCTGTGAGGTTTCATCCTCCTTGTTTCTCTCTTCAGTCCACAGCTGTTTATGTGTTTGGACCTGAAAAGTTGTACCCATTGTCCTTGGTCTCCAGCAGTAAAAGGATTTGTTTTGTCTATCTACTCTGTGAAGAGAGCTAACTAACATTAACTATGAGGCTCAGAACTGCACCCCTAGGCAGCACAGAATCTGAAAAACATGAAAGATAAAACTTAAGGCGTCAGAGGGACCAGCATTGCTGTGGCAGGTGCTGTGAAATCCTCTCTGCTGGCCTGCCCGGCCTCCCACTGTATCAGTACTGCTGCCCAGGATTAGATGTGTCATCTGAATTTTCCCTTCAGGATCCCTCCAATGAGACCTGGCCTGTGAGACACCCCTGTCCCAGGAAGGGCACTGGGCTGGTGGGGCTGGATTCACTTTGTTGGACTGTGATGGGAGGAGCAGGTAGACAAGAGATGGAGACACCCATCACCAAAGACACCCAGTCACCTGCCATTTCTAATCTGGGGAGAGAAAACAATCTTTGTGGACCTAAGTAAATTTAAATGTCCAAATAAATGTTTCTCTTTAACTTACAACCAGAAGTGGTGTTGTTTTTTAAGCAGAAGTGGCATTTTATAAGTTTTTTTTTTCTTTATGGTCCTTGATTGGATTCCACAAACAGAATGAAGAGCAGGACACATTTTCCCACCAACACCACCAAAATGTGAGTGAAAGACGTGGAGAAAAGAATGAAATGGTTATGCAATTTTCTTGAAACCCTTCTGATTTATTTGCAAAACATAAAGAAAAATGTGATTTCATATGGATTGAAAATGCTTATGAAATGCTTTGTTTGGAGTCTTACTGGATCTAAGATAAATGCTTCCATTTTTATTTAGTGAGAAGAAAAGGGGTAAACCACAGAGATATAAAGAAATCAAAACCAAAATGGAAACATTCTGTATCAGCAGTAACTTCTTTTTTAATTAAATGAAAATATTTCACAACTCCATTTTCTAAAAGAAGCTGAAGAGAATTTGATCAAATTATAGTCAGGTTAAAATGAGACTTAAATAACAGTGTTTCAGCAATTTACTAAATAAGATCCCCAGTATCCTGTGCTGATGTGTTAAGAGATGTTCTATGTAAAAACAGCATTAGGAGGCTCACAGAACCTCTTAGGAAATATCTCCTGCCCCCCAAATAATCCCAAGCAATAAAGTGAAATACCTGGAGTTAAATGAGCTTAACTAAGAGATGATGGATGTATCTAGGGCCTAGCTTGACCTGTTCTCAATTGTTTCATTTAGCTGACAAAATTCCAAGCAGGTTTGTGATAATTTGAAAGGGCAGCAAAACCACTTCTCCTTTAAGTTTGGAAGCAAATAGTTTTTCTCCATTCTTCTCTTCCTCAGCCTTTACTTTATCTTCCCTGTTCTGAGAATCTGAACTATCAGAAGTGATGTGCAGACTTTACTGTTAATAGCTGCGGATCTTGAGTATCTTTCCTGATTTTTGATTGATTTTTTTCCTGATTTTGACTGATTTTTGTCTATGAAAAAAAAAAAAAGAGGGATGTTCCTGTAACTGATAGAAGTAAAGCAAATGAATGTTGTTTGGGGTAAGTAATCTACATGCTAAATAATTCCAATTACAAGTTAACAATTGTTTGTGGATTTCTATCATGGGATATGTAGCCTTTTGTATCATAAAACAATAGCCATAATTATGTGTGCTTAGAACATCCCAAGGCAATCTCTATACTCAGCAAATCTACACGAAAGGGCCTTTTTCCAGCTGGGCACTGTGTCCAGATTCCCTGTGGAAAATGGGAATTTTCCAAATTACAAGCTTTTAGCTGCAACCTTGGCTCGGTTTGTATCCCACAGAAAGCCTGGCTTTGCCTTTGGAGCCCTGGAGGGGCTGAGAGAGGCGTTTCACAGGAGTTTGGAGGTGTGCACCTTGGCTGGGTGACAATGCCATGCCTGCACTGATCACTGGTGTGGGGAGAGGAGCTCACTGCAGCCCAAACACAGGTGCATGGTGCTGCTCCTGCAGCCCAACAGGCATCCCAGGAACCAAGGAAAGGCACCGTGGGCTGTGAGGAGGCCCAGAGGGCTGATGCTCCTTCCCTTGTTTTAAAGGTACTTATGTTTTAGTGAGTGATATTATCTCTTTTAAGAGCAATCTTGCTCAGGGTCACTGGGCAGCGGGGCCAGGCCAAGCACAATAAAATAAGCTGGGCTGCTAACCCGAGGCAGATTGCTCCAGCTCTGCGGGTGCACATGGCAGGACATGGCACTTCCAGACCCAACACAGGCCCCAGGCCCAGCCAGAATAAACTGGGCTGCAGTCATGCCTCAGAATAAGCTTCAGTCAGTTTAATAAATATTATATTGAAATGTGTGCGGTTCTGTGTGTAAACCGCTGTGACCAAACTGAAGCGAACTGGAGCTTGTGTTACAAGCACTGTGGAAATATCAGCATTTGGCTTTTTTCATAGCCCACTGTTTGTACTACCAAGCAACAAGAGCTCCAAATAAGAAGCCATAGCAGACCTCACCTCCTCCTGACGCCTACTGTCTAATGGAGAACAGATGCAGAAGGATATCTGGCCTGCAGTGAGTCAAAAAGTTGGGATGCATCCAAGCACAGTGGTACTGGGTCCTGGTAATGCAAGGGACAACCACTTGCCTCTTTTGCCTGGGTTAATTTAGTCAGTCTGCCTTCTCTGCCTTGCCTGGTGAGATATATTCTGGTTTGGGGAGTGTTTGTTGGTTTTTTTTTTTCTTTCAATTTCCATCAAAATCTTTTTGACTGGAAGTTCCCCAGTAATCCCCTGTGTTATTTTTGTGGTGACTTTAATGTTCATGCTCAGGTGTTCATGCTCATTCTGTTAAAAATGAACAATAGCAGCTGCTTATGGCTGTTCAGGTTGAAGAAGTTATTCCCTTTGATCAGAAGACAAAGAGGGGTTTTGGGTGAGGGAGAGAAGTGTGTCTGGCATATCCAGAATACACCATTCTCACTGGGAACCCAGAGGAGGAGAGACTAGATAAAAATATGCATCACTGGGTAAACATGGATTGGAATAATTTACTTAGAAAACAAGTAATAAAAATGCCTTGCCCTCAAATTAGAGGATGCACTAAGTGGCCTCCTGAGGCAACAGAGTAGACTGAGATATTTTAGATGTTAAAAGAACACCAAGATTAGCTAGGCTTGGAAGAAAATATTAGTATTTTCTATGGAGGACAGTTTTGGAATTTAAAATTATTTAAAAATTAGAGACAGAGACTCGTAAAAAAAGTAAGGGACCTGAAAAAGGAAGGGAGCAAATCAGGACTGTTAAGACACTCCACTTTGGCATAGGTAATTCTCCCGACCAATACAACAAAAATTGATTAGACAGCAATTAGACAGTATCTGGGGGATGCAGTGAGACACAACCTGATCAGAGTCTGAAATGTCACACTGCACTAAAGACAGGGAGGTCGTGGAGGTGTATTTGAGTATGAAACTTCCATGAAGGAATGTTTGCATCCTGCTTAACATTGGTAAAACTTTGCCTGTGCTTCAGTGTTGCTAGAAAGGGAAATGCTGTAGACAGCTTTTTATTCCTGATACCCATTATGCATAGAGCAAGATGTTATCTGTTCATGAACATTCTTCTTTTCAGTTCTCTGTGTGAGCACTGAATTTATATTTTATTCTTATGTATGTTTGGTTAGAAACACAGATTTTTTGGATAGGTGTGTCTACAGATGTGTGTAGGCTTTCTGTAGAGTGCAAAGGCAGCTGTGTGATACTGTGAATGCAAGTCCTGTTAATGGACACATGGACAATTAAGCACACTCATCACTGGAGTGCAGAGTAGCCAGTTCCTAGCAGCAAATGTGAATTTAAACCCACTTTGGTTGCAACTTTAGCAATAAGCCAGAAGCATGGACTTTCAGCTCTGCCAATGCACACCACCCAGGAGGCCAAAGCAATTTGGTACTGATGTCTGCAGCCTGATGTGCTGATCCAGCTCCCCTTTTATGCACACACATCCCCAGTACAGCCCTGGATCCTTCCCCTGCCTCTCTGCACCAGCAGGAGCCCCACGGGCATCAAGGTGGGAGGTGAAGGCATACCACAGGAAAAGAAAGTCAGACACATCCTGTGGGTTTTCCTGAGCACTGAAATGTTGTAAGTGCATAAATCCTATTGATTTCCATGATATTTTAGGAGAATGCCACTCAGTCTGTGGACAGAAACAGGGTGTACTTAGGAATCATCCACAATGGATAATTGAGTGCTTTGTTGCACCTACCCCAGCATCCCTCTGACCACTGACATTATCTCACTGAGCTGAGTGGTGGGAGAAGCAAAACACTTAGAAGGAGATAAATGGGCTATATTTGAGCACTGTATGCCTGACAAATTAGCTGTTCATCCAGGCTGCCTTTCATCTCTGGAGGAAGGAAGGAAGGAAGGAAGGAAGGGTATTTCTGAGCACTGTGATCTCCCAGCCAGGGAGAAGCTCTCCCTGCCCTGCCAGAGGCAGCCAGTGCATTACCCCCTTGGGCTGTCAGGGCATTTAAACAAAACCATCTCACCTTTGGCAATTTGCTGTGTCCTCACTGCTGCCTCTCTTTTGGGGATGTCAGAGGGTTGCTTCAATGTTGGTTCATGCCCTTTATGTTGCTGCTCACCATTCTCAGCTGCTGCCTCCAAAAACCAGTATTGAGAGACCAGTTTTCTAAATGTTCCTGTAGCAGTGCATCCTTGCTTAATGGGAGAGAGCCCTTTCAATGAAGGGAAATCCAATCTATAACATGGAATCCCTCATGTCCTGTATGAGATTTTAAGGTTTCCCAAAAATAGCCTCCATATAAATCATCATCAAGGTTGCAGAAACTCGGATTGATGTAGTGAAAACCTCATAGATGTAGATCAAGAGGTCAGGACAATACTGGCACAAGCTGATTTTACAAGAATACCATCACTTTGGCCATCTCAGGAGAGTGATTTCTTTGTGATTTTGTGATTTTCTTCAGCCTTTAGGTCAGAAGCAGAAGGCAAGTTTCTGGCTAGTTTGCACAAACCCTGCACAAACTGAGGATTTGAAGCTGGAGTCTCTGAAAGCTAAGCAGGGATTCACCCAGGTTTAATTCCTCTACAGCTAAGCCGTGTCCTCAGGCTCTCCAATCCAGCTGAGACACAGTGTTGGAGCTTCAGAACTCAGCCTGAGAAGATTTTTCATTCAGTGGCATCAAAAAGTTCAGTTTGCTTGGAAATATAAATTCAAATTCCATTGCCAAATTTTGATGTCACAGGAGAACAGCCTGCTTCAAAAAGCAAAGTATGGCAAGGCAAGATAAGGAAATAATGTTTGTTTTCTTTTTCATGCAGAAAAATTTCTGTAAAAGTTTATTTGGGGAGACTAAAAGTAGATTCTTCTCAAGAAGGTCAAGGTCTTGAGTTACATTTACTTCTTCCTCCTAGACATGGCTCAAAGTAAAGAAATGTTTTTTGAGTAGATGGATTAAAGGTGCTTACCTCAATTTCACTGATGGACAATGGAATTTCAAATGACATTTATAGATGTCTCCTTGGAAAATGCTGGGTTTTTTTCTTGTAAGGTGTTAGCAAATAATTTGTGATCCAGCTTCAGGGCAATCTAGTCCTAACTTTTCTTGTTTAAAGGTGTAATGATAACCAGGTTAGAGGAGAAGAAAAACACACCCCTATGGAATCTCTGTAATTTCATGCAAAATATTAAATGTATATTATTTTTGTTATTTTTAAAAAAACAACTAAGCCTCAAAAATAAAAAAAGAAGTGTGTCTTTTCCATTAATCTCTGGAATAGCCTCCATTGATTTTTTTGCTCTGGTTTTTGGTGGTTGTTTTTTTTTTTTTTTTTTTTTTTTTTTTTGTTTTGTTTTGTTTTTTGATTCTAGCTAACAGCAACTCGAAGAATGAAAGCACAGTCTGGATTCATGGCATGTACTTCCCCAGTTCTCCTTTGAGTGCCTTGGCACCATCTCCCAATTAGTGCTGCTTGGTTAATTGGTGTATCACCACTTTAGACTCTGGAGAACTTGAACTAAGCTTCATGATTTTGACTTCCAAGGACACAAGGCCTCTTAAAGGAGCAAGGGCAGCAGAGGGACAGCGCTGATCAACTGCTCAGACAACTGAGATACAAAAAGTGCTGTGCACAGGAATGTCTCAGTGTTTCCTAACACCAGGGAAAACAAGAGATTTCAAGCTTCATAAGAGGGTGGTCTTTGCTAGAGACAAGGACCAAAGGGATGAACAATCACAGGTTGAAACTGTCAAAATATTTATTTCTTGGTTTTGACCCCAGTAAGCCTGCATTTGGGAAATATATTTTTGTTTCTGAACACCCATTTGATGTGCTATGTAGAGCTGGGTGGTGGCCAGAAGAGGAATATTTTTTGCTGCCTGTTCCTGGCTGACCCTAATAACCAGAGATGGAAAAGAACCCTACACTGGGTACTACTTCAGGGAACACTCAGGCAAACAGAATTTGCTTTTCCTAGAGAAGAATAAGCTCCCATTTAAAACAGGGTTTATTTCAAGCATCATGTCTAAAAAAATAGGACAGAATATCCAGGATACTTGTCAGCTCTTCTGCATCCATTAGTAATGATGGGCAAAAATGCTTAGGACAAAACAGAAGTGTCCCTCTGCTCCTCCCATCAGTGTCCACAGTCCAAGTTTACATGGTTACCACTTCAACAAATCAATGTTATTGTTAATATTAAGCAGTTCTCCCATTTGTATCTATTAATGAGAAAAGAAAAATAGATCTTCTTATTGGAAAATTTCCTATTGGTCCAATGACCAAGCTGAAGGACTTTGAATCTTTAGTTTTTTCATTTTTACCACGTGATCCTCATGCCTCTGCTGCTGTGCTCTGTGCTGGTCTGACCTGAGCCCCTGAATCATCCCTGGGAATGGCTGCTCTGAGCAGTCCAGAGAGAAGTGTGAAGCTCTGTGGTGGTTGCTGTGGTTTCTCCTCTCTGTTTTGCAGGACTCAGCTCTTTTCAGTAAATGACAAATATATCCATTTAGTGTGGGTTTGTAGGGAGGTGTGAATTGTGTCTGCTGGTACCTGCTTGTTGGTTTAGCTTTTTCAGTAACTCTTAAACTCATTTCCGCTAAACTTGCTGGAGGGATGGGAATATCAAACATAATTGTTCTCCTACAGACTTCATCAAAATCAGCATGTGGGAAGGACAGAGAAACCAGAATTTGTGTTTCCTAGGGACATGGTTTAGTGATGGATATGGCAGTGCTTTTCCAACCTAAACAATTCTATAAGATCCAGTCTCTGTGGTTTTCTTTGACAGCATCCAGCTGATGTGCCTGATGTCCACCCTGGCCAAGCTGCCCAAGGGTAATTCCAGTGCTGCCATAGTGTGACCTGCCTTGTCCTTGGGCATATCTCAGGGAATGGGGGGCAGAGATGGGGTCTGTGAGTGTGATCCAGGGAGGCATAGAACAAACAATTCCTTTGAAATGTGTTTTTGCCAGAAATCAGAATGGCATGCAGCTCAGTGTGAAAAGAAAAAGGAAATTAAATATTGGTTCTGTTGAGGCCAATAGCAAGATTACTAACCTTGAATTTTGGCCACTCTTTGTAATAACATGGCCAAAGAAGTTTTTAAGAATAAAAAATTGTGGATGAAACCCTTGCCATAGATAACACCCCAATAATGTGGTAGGTGATTCAGTCCAGGCTCTCTTTGGGAACTACAGCTTGTAAATGCAAAGTTTGGATTTTTGTCTGTCTTCCTTGAGACTCCACTGCCAACACAAACCCAAGTATTTGTCCTCCTAAACTCCTTGTTTTGCCTCAGATGAGTTAAGCTAAGTCTTAGTTTGGGCCTGAATGAGGAATGAGTATTGGATGGGACACAGGGCCCTGCCAAAGGACCTGAACAGGGGAATCACCCACCTGCCTTGGATGCTCTTCTTGGGGTTCCTGAGTCTCCTTTTGGAGCTGCTCATCCCTTCCTGGGACTGTGAGGGAAGCAGTGATGTTGGCTGGTTCCCTCACTTTCAGACAGCTGGGATGGGATTATCTGTTCACCCTGGAGAATGCTGGAAAGATTCAGACTTGTATTAAAAAAAAGCTTGAGAAATCTCCACGGGGAACATTTCATGGTGGAAAGCAGAGAGCAGCAATCTTCACCTGACTTTTTCTGAGGTTCATCACCAGTGTTTACCAAGCAGTAAAGGTCAGCACCATTCTGTGTTATGCACAGGCAAGAGAGCCAACTCACTTGGTTTGGAAATGTGAGCTGTACTGAGATGTTTAAAAAGAAGTTTTCAAATGAGCTTACTCTTTTCCAGCATTTAGGAACAACATCAGCCATTAGCTGTCCCTCCAGCTTTTAATGCATATGATCAAATACTTGAAGGCATTTCTGGAGTGCTCAGAACTATTTCAGTGAAAGTGGTAATTACAGAAATGATGCTGCTTCCAGCCAGCAACTCCCCACAAGATGAGAGCACCAGACAGCCCCTGGCCACAAGTACCAGAAATTTGAAAGAAAATAAAGGGTTCATTTAAAAAACAGAAAGATCATAACTTTATAATAACGCTATTATTCAAAGAAAAATACTTCCTTATGAATTTGCAAAACCACTTTAGGATTCAGGACTTTTTTTCCATCCCCCAATTGAAATTAATTCTAAACCATGAAATAGAACATACAATAACATCAACTGGTTCCCCAAAGGCTGTCACGTTGCCCTGGTCTACCAGCTGGTTTTCAGGATTACACCCTACAGACTTTGAAGGTGCCTGAGAGAAGACAGGTTAAATTCTGCCTCCTGGATTTTCCTTTTGCTGAAAAAGAAACTTTATTTATTGACACATAACTACTTTTTATTCATTATTTCAAGGGAGAAGAACTTTTGGTCCTTTTCTTTCAGCTCCCCTCAAATAATGCATACATTTGTTCCAAACTTAAAAACTTCTGAAGAGTTAACTGGTTTTGTGAGTACTATTTTTCACTATTCTGCTCATTTTATCTGTGCACAATGCTCTTGTTTTCTTGTGTGCAATAAAAAGCCACCGTTCTGCTGAAAGTTGTTCTGCAGAAAATTCCTCCTTTTGTACAGAAGAGTGAAACAACACCTCTGTTCCAAACAGAGTTTAAAGGTGGAAAAACTCATGGCTGGTATTTTAGATTTCTACTGCAGAGAAATAGAAGAGCTGCAGTTCAGCCAATCTTAACGACAGTCTTGATTTCCCAAGAGTTTAAGATATATTTAAACTTTCATGTGCTCCACATCTGTACCAAGCCTTGGGCGTGTAATTGTACAGAATTTTTTCAGTAAAGCATCAGCGCTGATACAGCCCTTGTTAGGCTGATTTGGTTTGAAAAAACTCCTGCAACTCAAAGTTTATGGCTGTGAAAAATATCTAGCACTGAGACTGGAAAAATGCCATAATCAACTCCTTCTTGAGGAAAAAGAGTACCCCTCAAACAGCCCTGGAGTGTAGTTTGCTTCATTTACCCTAATATTAGGCAATCTCTTTAAAAGAGATTTAAGATATTATTATTATTATTATTATTATACACAGAACCACTCCCTTCTGAGCTGGAGGGACNATTATTATTATTATTATTATTATTATTATTATTATTATATTTCTCTCTAGAATAGGCTTTTCCATTGCCATACTATTTGGTGTATTTGCCGTATTGTTTGGGGGGTTTTTTCCCCATGCAGGATAAAAGAAGAACTTTCTTCAGCTTTGCACTTTATTACTTGTAAGAAGCTTACTTTCAGGGATGGGTTAGAGGGAGGAAGGAGTTTACAATGGAAAGGATGACACTTGGGCTCTTTTCTGATAAAAGAATGTTTTGTGGAGCAAGAGGCTCCTTGGCAAGTAAGAAAGACAAAGCTAATTTGTGGTATAGTAATGGCCACTATTACCAGCCTGTTTAGAACAGACCAATGGGTTGGGCAATTGCTTTTGCCTCTGAAGGCCAAATCTGGGTGCAGAGAGACATTGGCACCATCCTAAGCCAAATTTCTCCAGAGTGNTTGTTTTTGTTTGGTTTGGTTTTTAAGGAGAGACAGTCCAGAAAAGGCTTTACATGAACCTTGTGTCTCCCTAATTCCTGACTGGATGGACTTGCTTTCTGTCATGAGGTTGAGAACAGTCTTGAAGCTGTAAAGTATTTTCTTCTAATGTGGCACACAGGGAAGCTTCTCCATCTCTAGCACTGAGACTGGAAAAATGCCATAAT
>VXBR01002968.1:56258-95908 GCA_013400215.1 Cisticola juncidis | reverse complement strand
TTTTTTCCCCATGCAGGATAAAAGAAGAACTTTCTTCAGCTTTGCACTTTATTACTTGTAAGAAGCTTACTTTCAGGGATGGGTTAGAGGGAGGAAGGAGTTTACAATGGAAAGGATGACACTTGGGCTCTTTTCTGATAAAAGAATGTTTTGTGGAGCAAGAGGCTCCTTGGCAAGTAAGAAAGACAAAGCTAATTTGTGGTATAGTAATGGCCACTATTACCAGCCTGTTTAGAACAGACCAATGGGTTGGGCAATTGCTTTTGACTCTGAAGGCCAAATCTGGGTGCAGAGAGACATTGGCACCATCCTAAGCCAAATTTCTCCAGAGTGAAGGAGTCTCAGCCCTTGCCTGTGTTCCACATTCTCCAGGCAGAGATCCTCAATGACCCCCAGGAAAAAATACTGAGGAATGTACCTTGAACATCACTGTTCTACAGGGTTTATGCCTGAGTCCAGGATCCCAGGAAGATTCTATCTGTCCTCTGGTAGACATAGCCTTGAATTCTCCTCCAAAGGGTCTTCTGTCCCTTCCTTTCAAGAACTAAGGAGAGACTCACCTTTTCTCTCAGATCATCACTGATGTGACAGGGTGGATTCACTTCAGAGTCCTCTTTGTGGTGCTCGAATCCTCTCCGGAGCACTGAGGTTGTAACTTTTTCAGGGGGGAGAAGAGATGAATGTTTAACACTTGGGGAGTTATAAGAAGAAGTAAAAGATTTATGAGACCAGAGAGAACATGGATGAGCCTGCCTCTGACCAGTGGACTGAGTGTTCCAAGACTCACTTGGTGTTGTGTTCAAGTATTTTACATTATATTCCACAAAACACAGAAATGGTCTTTTGAGCAATGTCAACATCATGGTCTTGCTCTCCCACACAGAGCCCTTAGGTTATAATGTCATGTTTACTCATTCCCACATGTTCACAGAAATCTTTCTTTTTTGTACATGGTGGCAGAACTCCTACTGGATAAAAGGATGCTGCTTCCCATTCAAGTTAGCTTGAAGCTGGCAATTAGGGCACTGTTCAGAGGAGGGAGGAATTTGAGGGAATCTCCCTGAGGCAAGGACAAGAACAGAACCTTGGTTTCCAGACTCTGAGTGTCCTCACGCCATTCAAGTGTTGGAAGAGTAAACTGGGTTTGGTCAGGGATTTTATGGTTGCATATATATTGTCATGTATGGGACAGAAACACAATTAATAGGACCTATCTCTGTGACATATCTGCTGGGCTTTTTCAGATGTTTTTAATGCCCTCAGGCATCTCTCATAGGTTGTTTATCATCCAGACTTTCACTCAGAGTGGGTACAGTCTAACTTCCAGCCCACACTGTGTCAAATGCCCTTGCCAGGGAGCAGTTGGGTGGAAAATCCACTTCTGTGGATTTCCCATGGCCATCGACCACCCCATTATCTCAGCCATGACATACCCAGGCAGGAGGAGAGACTTTAGAGTAAAAACAGAGATTTCACTCCAGACAGCAAGAGCTGGGTACAGTTCTGATTTCTGTAATCAGCCGAGGAACATAAAAACCATGATAATAGAAATGGGGCTTTTTTGCTCCTGATTATGGATTTATTAGGCATAATGTCCAGTTTCTTTGAAAATACCAAATATCTGAGCACGCATATTTTGCTGCAATAGTTCCCTCTAAGGCAGATGTCAGTGGCTCACAGTTTCTGGCTTGGCATCTTCCTCACTGTACAGATATATTGATTTTGTCTCTCTCCTCAATAGCTGTACATGAATGAGGCTTAACATGCCAGTGAGGGGAATGATAACACAGGGCTGACACCGTATCAAATTACCCTTTACAAAGCTGTAACATATGTCCAATACCTGAGTCTGTGTAAGCCCTAAAATATGATACTCTGCTAAGACCTGTCCAAGATATAAAGGGGAACTCCAGTGTTTGGATACAGCACAGGTCTGAAGGTTTCTTTTTACTTTTTCTCTACCTGCTGCCACCACCAACAAAGAAATCAGACTGACATCTCTGCTACTAATATGTTTAAACAAAGTAATTTTCCTAATAAATACATTATTTCTGAGTGCAGATAGAAAATTATTACTCATTATTTTCTCATCAGGGGCCATTGAAGTTTGCAGACTTGATCTTGCCTGGCTGTGGAGGGGTTTATGTCAGAGTTAATGTTCAGAAATATTCTTTATTGTCAACACAGATAGACTCTTTTAGGAGGTGTGACTCCTGTAATGTTCAATGGTGGCTATATGAGCAACATACTAAAAATGCCTCTCTGTCCACTGACTACACAGACAGCTTGTACAGAGTCTAGCTCAGTTGCTGACATCCACACAAAGGCACTCAAAGTTGATGAGATGGGGGATTCTTCCCACCTTGGCAGTCTGAGTGGCTGCATATGAAGTGTCTGCTGCTGTGAAAGATCTTTGGAAACAGCCAACCAAGTTACCTTTTCTTTTTCCTAGTACTACAGTGGATAGCCTTGAAGCAGGGGAGAGCTTGCACTCCATCTCCTCAGCCCCTATTTCCATCTCAAAAATCTACACCAACCCAAAGAAAGAAGATGGAGCTCTGGTGCTTGGCTGAGGCTCCTAAGTGCTATAGAAACAGCAAATGCTGTTTGCAGGAAACAGCACAGTAGAACAGTAGAGACTGTCCCCATCTTTAAGGTTTTCAAAATTTTGTGCCAGAGAGGTGCTTTAAAAAGGAGGGAAACAGGTTATGCTAAAGTAATTTATTTGCTATTTATCAAGACTACTTCTTGCAAATGCCAAGGAAAGTTGGAGAGCTGGGATTATTCATGAAACAGATTAAGGAAAATCCATGTCAGTGAGAGCAGAAACCCAATATCAACATTTGTAGAGGATGGTACCCACTGTAATACATGGCAAGGGAAACAGGAGGAGGCAGTGATGCCTCCAGATATTATGGAAAATAACCCAACCTCCACATGGCACTAGGGAGTGCTGCATTTCCATCCAAGCCTGGGAGAGAAATTCATCCAGCTCTGGTGTGTGCTCTTTTAAAATCTTCCTTGAACACTGGAGCAGGTGCAGTGAAAAGTACCCAATACAAACCAACCAACAAACAAAACCCTGAAACCTAAATGATTTGATGATTGCAGGAAATGCTGTGCAGTGAGCCCCTCAGTGAGCTCAAGTTCCTTATTTCAATTTATCAGGAAAGTTGAAAGAGGATTTCACCATAGTGTGTAATTAATTGTTTTTCTTTAGGAAGAATGTGCTGCCTGTTTGGGGCAGGAAGCTAGAAAAAGGCAATTCCAAACTGGAAATAAGGCACATTCTAACTGAGAGGTTGATTAACCATGCCAGTGAACCATGGAAAGATTGATAGATCCCTTCATTTCTCAATGTCTTCAATTAAAGCTGGATGACTCCTGAAAGAGTTGTTTTAGCCAAACAAAACTTGTTGGAAAATTTAAAGGCTGCATAGTACAGGAGTTGCTGAGGACTTTTCCACAGGGAGGGGAGATTTATATGCTCACTCTGTGGTTTATTATTTCTGTTTACATTTTGTAGTAGAGCTCAAATACAAGAGAGATGCTTGAGATAAGTGTGGAAACAAACAAGCCAAGACCAGGCTATCTCCTGAAGATAAATGTAAGCTGAAGTTGATGTGGCTAATTCAGATATGGAGTTTATCTCAGTGAACCTACAATGTGAAACTCTTCTGGAGACTTTTTTATTTAGACACTCTTATAGATCTTATTTGACTACTTAAAGAAAGAAATGAAAAAAACAACTTCAAAAGTTCAGAGTTGCCATAACCAATAACTAACGGATTTGTCTCCTTTCTCTCTGATTTATAAGTTCCCTTAATCATAAACATTCCTCCAGTTTTGCTAGCTGACCCAAATCAAAAGGACAAGTCAAAGATCATTGTTGC
This sequence comes from Cisticola juncidis, assembly GCA_013400215.1. Taxonomy (NCBI): domain Eukaryota; kingdom Metazoa; phylum Chordata; class Aves; order Passeriformes; family Cisticolidae; genus Cisticola; species Cisticola juncidis. Next base: position 92,015 of record VXBR01002968.1, on the reverse strand, counting down.
ACATTTTAAAATGCAAGACTGTCTCCTTCTCAATAAAACGTGATGGATTCATGGTCCAGCACAGAATTCCCAATCATAAAGGCGGGTGATAGAGGTTAACCACCACATTGCAAATAGCAAGCCTTTGATTCATAAATCGAAGAATAAAACATACTTAAAGAAAAAACATGGTTTGCAATTTTGTAAACTATTGACCTCCCTCAAAGCTGGACCTGCCTTTATGCTGCTGGTGAAGAACCCTCCAAAATGAAACAAAGACTTTTAAATTGGCTGGACTCTGTACGAGAGTGCCACAGTCAAGAAGTCAAATCCAGTTCCCTTCTATATTTTTTTCTCCAGACATTACTGTGCACATCAAAGCAGACAGGTCTCTTGAACTATTTAGCAACAGATTTACATAGTGCCTCAGGGATCTTGAAAACCCATGTTTGTGGCCAAAAAACACCCCAAACAAACAGACAAACAAAAACCAGCTCAGGACTGCAAAAAAAAAAAAAGTTTTCTGTGTGCTCATTTTTTAGACAAATATTTATTTTAACTTTATAATTGCTGTGATGAGGTGGGAAATTCTCCCCTTTCCTTGTTTGAAAAGCTGGACAATCTAAAGCCAAATGATATGCTGTTAAGAGTAGTAGTAATCTCACTAGTATTTCTGCTATAGGAATTTCCTCAGGACTGCAATATTTATTTTAATTTTTGCACCTCTTTTTCTGTGGGATAATCCAGTGTGTAGACAAAGCAGCTTGGAAGGAAACAGCAGAAACTCCCCTGGCTGCAGAAAGCAACCTGCAAAGAACCTGCAATTGAGCTATTTCTGCTTTTGTTCTCTTCCTCTCCTTCTGCAACACAGAATAATAATATTTACACAAATTATATTTTTATCCTTCCTCCTTTTCAAGAGATTTCTAGTACTTTCTCAGAGAAGCTCTTTATGACACTGTCATCTGCAGAGTCCTGAGGGCCAGACTGGGACCATTAACTTAATTTTTGATGAGTGTGTGTACAAGATAAACATATCCAAAAAAGCAGAGTGGATGCAAGGGTCACATACATGCACAAACTGTAATTTCCCATAGCTTAAATGGGGATTTTTTAATTAAAATAAGAAGTTAATTAATACACATGGATATTTGAGGATCAGAGTCTACATACCATTCATATGGACTAGATTTAAAGATCCTGAAATGAATTAAAAGTGCTGGTAAAGGAGTCTGTTTCTGGTGGGAACAATGCAGTTATAACTTTGATAGTGTATGCAGAAAGTTATGACTGTCTTCCCATAGATCAAAAATTAAAATAAAAAGGGATGACTGATGTCTTGTGGAGAGTTTGCTGCCATCTAACCTGACTCCCTGGTGTTGGGCTTGCAGTGCTAAACCCAAACCTGAAGGGAGGAAGGGATGCTCCAGGCCCACTTTGCATGTGAGGAGGATGGAGAGATTTCCTCTGGCTGAAAACAGTTCAGTTTTGTCACTTTTCTGTCACAGGATGAACCCATCTCATCTTGTTTATGCCAAGGAGCAAAGCAGCTTTGGAGCTGTATAAATCTTGGATAGGTGAGCACATGGAAAACTCAGCCATTGTGGGAATGGTTCAAGGGCTCAAGGTCAAACCCTCAGTAAACACTAGACCACAAGCACTGGGTGTTTTTGTTCTCAATATTGTTTGAGGGCTTCCTGGAAGTTCATTTCAAGGCCAGATTTGCTGTCCTTAGGGACAGTACACCATAAGCTATGCAAGGAGGGGAGTGGGTGTTGGGGCATTTCAGAGGAGATGCCTGAAGAAGTTTAAACCTTTGGCTGCAGTTGTCCAGCTTTGATGCCTCTGAAACCCTCTGAATGCAGAAGGGAGACGAGCCAAGAGCATTCCCTACAGGCTGTGTAGAGCTGTGACTGATTTTTCCTGCTAAACTAAAGCTCATCTGTCAGGATAAAGAAAAGAAGAAGGTTTTCTATGGCCCAGCTCCTGCAGCAGGTGGGACATTGGTAGCTCCATGGGTGAGAGGACATCTCATGGTGAGGATCACTCTGTACATACTCATGACTCAGATTCTTTCATTGCAACCTCATCTCAGGTGGCTAAGTCAACCCAAAGTCCCCAAAATTTACCCAGACTGTTCCGAAGAAAACACAGTTTAGGACCAGTATATTTAATGAAACAGATGAGAAGGCAGCTGGAGGTTTTGTGGGGCAGATCCCATTCATTTCTTGACTTGAGCCTTCAGGGTTACAAAGGAGATGTGCCCACGAGCCAGCTGCTGCAGCTGGTGCTTGTAGGTGACTTTGGAGACAAGTGATGGAGTCAGGCACCCCAGGAATTCTGGTGGGACATCTGGGTTCACAAAACAAATATCCATCGGAAAATAAGTGAAACAGATCTTCTAAATAAGATTCCATTTCAGCTTCCAACAATGTTCTTCACAGAGATAATTAATAAATGAAATATCCAATGTGATGGCTGTACAATTTTGCTTTAAGTAGAATTTTGGACTTGTTTAGACCTTTCCTCCACTGGATATTTTCATGTGTTTTGCCATAAGAAAAGTAAAAAGAACTATTGACTCTCCTAAAAGAAATAGTTTGGATGCAAATTCACTGACCTGTGTTTGTCAGATGAAAGCAAAGTAAATGTGTGTGTCTGTGGGGAAACTCACTGCTGTTGTGCTTGGCCTCCAAATAAAGAGAATCTTTTTTTCAAGTGTTGAATGAATTTCGGTGCTGCCCACGAGGCTGGCACTTTACACCAGTGTGTGCAGCCCTCTCCTGTTTCAAATTCACCGTAGTTTGGATAGGGTAAAAAGATTTGGGTTTTTTCTCTCAAATATTTTGCTTCCTCTGGGCCTAGGGAAAATAATTAACAAAGGAATTCACTCTGTCACTCACGCTTTACAAAGGCATGATATGGTTTCAACTCTCTCATAACTAAGTGTGCTAATTTTTTGGAAAGGTTTCCCTTATTCTTCTTGTAAGTAGAATGTGCTGGTAGCCAAAACAAACACAGAAAGAAGCCAAAGAAAGAATAAGATATATCTATTTGTATGAATGGTCCAACAAGGGAAACCTCCAAAAACTACTGTAAATGCTATAAGATTTCAGAAGGCAAACTCATCCAAGAATAATGGTTAACAAAGCATTCAGTTCTTAAACAGCAACAGGAAAAAAGAACAGCTCACAATAGTAAAAAATAATACTTTTTTTAGTGTGGAAGGACTGTCTTGTGGTTAATGCATTGGCCTTGGAGACAGAGGTTTAGCACCTCTCTCTCCAGAGGGGCCCTATGAGAGTCAGCTGACCCTGTTGTATCTTTGTTCCTTATCAGAGAATGGTCCTGGTGCTTCTTCTTATCTATTTACTTCTCTTTGATTACCACCTTCTTGCATCACAAGCTTTCTATTATCATATCTATATGGTGTTTTAAATAAGAGGCCTGATTTTTGTTTGAGTTTTCAGAGAGGGTATTTTTTTCCAGTTGGATACAGTTTTGTTGTTTGTTTGTTTTTTTATCAGAAGTAATCTTTACTGAAGTTTTTTGTGTAGGACCCGAAAATTACATATTTTGTAAACAGTCAGAATGCTGGGAGACAGCTTCCATATTGTAAAAGCATCTCAGAAATCTCAGGATATAGATAAACTCATTCCACACACATGCAGCCTTGCACAGGAAAGGAGTAGGATTGCCATAACAATCTATAGCTATTTTGCAAATTGTGACAGATTAAATGGTAGCCTTTGGAAAAGTGGTTATTAAAATATTCGGGATTAGGTATCCATCACAGGGAATACATTCTCCCTATAGAGATGAAATCTGTAAAAATGACCATTTGGCTCTTCATGGTGTTCATTGCTATTTGCAGAGAAGAAAAGAAACAGTAAAACCAGCATGACCTGTCCTGCTATTTTTGCATGCAAGGGACCTAAGAATATCCTATGACATGTGAACCATTTGGTTTGAATAAACAGTCCATTGACCAATCTAGTGACCACACACACGTGAAACAGGGACTATGCATTATTGCATGACACTGTTTCTGAAAGGAGGCAAAGTCTGCAAAACCTCTGGCCATCCATAAAAGACTGAAAACAAAGCAGTATTTCAACAGGAAGACTTGAGCAAGGGTTTCTGTCACAGCCCAAGCTGAGCAGTGCGTTGGTGGGGGAATGGTGAGTGATGACATTTCTCTTTAACAATTCACCAGCTGGCTAAAACCAGACAGAAAATGTCCAGAGAGGACTCCAAGAAAGTTACCTGGGGTGGAGCTGCCCTTTCACAACAAGTACAGCCACCAGCCCTGCTGCCCTGCCTCTATTTCCCCTCAGCTGTCAGTCTGATGCTCAGGAAAATCTACTGGGAAGTGCAGATTTTATAAACTACTTTGTAAAACTGCTGTAGTGCTGTTTTGTCCTTGGTATCTTTCTTATTATTTAAATACATTACCACTTCCATTCACAAGCCTTGGCTGCTGTTCTTATAGGCCCTGAACAAATGGCTGCTGAGAGGAAGAGATGAAATGTAAATAAACTTTTTACAAGGATATGGGGTTATGGTTTTAAACTAAAGGAGGGCTGATCCAGACTGGATAAAAGGAAGACTTTTTTTTTATAACAAGGGTGTAAAACTGGAAGAGGTTGCCCAGAGAATCTGTGGAAAGTATTTAAGGTGAAGTTGGATGGGACTCTAGAGTAAACTGGTCCAGCATGAGGTGTCCCAGCCCATGGTGGGGTGGTTAGACTAGAGGAATATTAAAAGACCCTTTCCAAGTCAAATTGTTCTATATTTCTATGATTCCTAATGTGATGGATGGGACAGTAGAGGAGTTATTCACCTTTCAGTCTTGAATCTGGATGTGGAGCAGTCAGGATGCAAAATGCATTTGCTGCAAGGGCAATGGTCACAGACAAATCACATCTCAAAGAGCCTCTGTCGTGGCACAGCCCTGCAAATGGCCCACACTCTCCTTGTCTCCAGTGCCTGTCCTGTGCACCTTCATGCAGAAATGCAGCTGCTGGCAGGGCTCAGGAGATGCCCTGTCCCTGGAGCCAGAGCAGCTCATCCAGCCAGAGGCAGCTCAGGGAGGCTTCCCAGGACTGGCAGTGGGAGGACACCAGGAAAACTGTCTGCCCTCTGCTCACCTCACCCACCTTTCTCCACCTTTCTCCACCTTGGCTGACCTGCCTGCCCTCCCTGCACTTACCACAAACCTGGACTTGGCTACATGTCTGTATTTAATTTTTTTTCTTTAAAATGCAGCATTTTTTGGATTCTAAATGGGGACTGATTAAAACTGTTGCTGTTCTTATTTTTCCTTTCTATGAACTGAAGTGATGACAACAGATCTTCTAGTAAATTATAACATAGGCAGTCAGTTCCAGATTAGTTTTGAAGTTGGACTTTTTTTTTTTTAAGGGTACAAAATACAGCCAGACGAGATTTAATTAAATACTTGTATTTCATAACTGTAATTTATCTAGCTCAGTATGTCCTTTCCCATGGGTTTTGTTTGGACACAGAGAATTTTTAGCTTTCAGGCTGCCAGATGTGGAGAGCACTGTGTGTCCAGAGCACAGGTAGAAAACAGGCAGTAGCAATGCTGGCCTGCCCACACTGCCCTCTTCATGGTTTTCACCCTAAGCAGCCACCTCAGGATGAGAGTTTAGCTTCCAGACTGCTTGGAATCTGGTTTCTTGCTGAGCCTGCCAAAACTGTTTTGTTTACCAACTCAAAGAAGCCAACATATTTTCGTTCTATCTCTTACTACCCTGACTCAGAAATGATCCCATCTGGCTGCAGCTCTTCATGGGCTGCATCTGGAGCTCGTTGGTGTCAGTGGAGAGGCTCCCAGTGGCTTCAGTGAGTTTTGAAACAGGCCTGTAACACGTGCAAGGCCTAGAAGAAGATGTGGAGATGTGTTATCTCTGACCCTGTTGGCAAAGGAGTCACTGCTTGCCATCCTTGCAGCCCAGCTCTTTGCTCCTCCCTGCCTACAGTCCCGTGGTGCTGCTGAGATCTCCTAAAAGCACAGAGCCACTGGCATGACTGATGTTCAGTCTTCGTGCCTTCCTACACCTGGATTTGCTGCTTCCCAAGTCCTTAGCAAGCCTGGATCCAGCTCTTCCCATGGAGAAATCACATTCATACCCATGGCCTGTGCCCATGCCTTTACTGCAGAGATATTGAAAGGAGAAACTTATCTCTGTTCAAATATTCTTCTGCACTTTCCTACCTAGCAATTTATTATTATTTTTCTTAGCAATTTAGCACTCACAGATTGCTCTGTAATGACTGCATGAGATACTCTTGCATTTCTCCAGATCACCTGAAGAACACTGCAATTTTTCTGCCAACCGTCCAAGAAATTAATAAGAAAATAGTTATATTTCCATGTATGCCTGAATATTTTGTGTATGGACCTCCTTCTAAGAATACATTTGTCTGAGAGCCTGGAAAATGCCAGTTGTTCTGTGTGTAGTGAGAATAAAGCAATAGTTCTTGTGATTTCTGTTGATAGTCAGCATGGAAGGAGTTTGCTAATGCTTGTTGGGTACCTCATTCAATTCTTCATTTCACAGAGGGAAGAGCTGGCAGGGCAGGGAGTCACACAACTCTTTTTCTGTAAAGGCAATTCCTGTGGGAGCATTCCTGTGGCCTGATAGTTGGGGGAAGTCCTGCCCTGTTACAAGGGATAAATAAAGGATTTTGGTCTTTTGTGACTTTTCATGACCTTCATTACCTTTTACCTGTTTTACTACCTTTTACCTCTTCAACTCCTGAAAAATTAATTGCCTGGAAAAGATAGAAGACAGAATGGAGTTCCTCAAAGGGACTCTCCTCTCAGTCCCTGTGGGACCTGCTCACTGACCACATTCTGTCCTCTCTCCTTCCTGGCTCCCAAATATCAACTTTCCTCCTCAACAGACTGTGATTGTGTTTTCACAAAATTTCTTAGCCTCATATGTGTGACTGAAGGATATCCTATGATCAGAAACAGAGTGAATTATGTTTGCTATAACAGATGATAGTGAATGTCACCAGGCAAAGGGGAAAAAAAAGGTAGGAGGCTTCAGTAGACGTAATCAAAGTATGCCTGCAATTTGCAAGGGGAAAATGATAAACAGACCTTTGGCTGTGCTGAGATTTTCTCCTTTTTTTTAGTCCAGGAAAATTTTTAGTATCAGGAGTTGTAGTTATCACACATAGCTGGAATGGGACACCTCTTCCAGATGTCAGACCCTGGTCTTACATGTTGCAAGAAAGCATCTAATTCCTCCAAATGCTGATATTAGTGAAACCCAGGAAGACTCAGCACCTTGAGGGGCTGTGCATTAATGACTGGCTCAGGAAAAGACATCAGTGTCTCAAAGTTACACATCACAAAACCCTGGTGTGCTTTGGTCTGGGAAGATTTTACATGGCATAGTCAAAAAGGCTGAAGTAATTTGGGAATCATAATTAGGACCTCCATCACTTCCCAGGCTGCCTCACTGGCAGGTTTGTCTGCTGATGTCCGTGTATCCCATTCCTGGCTGTGTTTATTCAGAGTGCAGGACACCTCACCCATTGGCCTGTAGCACACAGAACTGCTTCCCAGGGAAAGATACGGGAAATAAAACACTGATTTTATTTTTGGATTGTACTGGAGGGTAACTTTGCTGATTAACTGCAGAGGAGGAGAAGACATCCTAAGGTGGATGGAAGTGTGACACTACCTGTGGCAAACAGCCATGGAGGTCACTGGCAGAAAGAGTCTGTTGGGACAGGGAAGTAGGGAAAGGCAAGGAGAGAAAAGAAGAAGAGAAGGGAGTAACTCATATCTGTGTTCAGTTAATTTTTAAAGCTGCTCTTTCCTGTGAATCTGGGGTTGATCAAAGGGGTGGAAGAGCCAAGGGACAAGGAATGTCATGGCCGAATTTGTAAAATAACTGGGTGTTATACCAGTCTGTTGCTTTCTTGGACTTGCTTTTCAGAGGAGCTGTGAACTCCTGACTCCTCCTGAACTCCTGAACAACTGCTGTCTAAAGCCAAGGTCCTGGCATTTTCAAAAACAATCCCTACTATTTTCCCCCTTTCTTCAGAGAAATACATGGACTCTTAAACTACCCAAGTTTTGTTTCAATTTGTCTACAGGATTAACAAAAATTTCCTTGATCAATATTGCAAATAGTGGCTCCACTTCTGACACTGTGTGACTGACGGTGGGCTAGAAGCTGTGCAGCAAGGCTGCATGTTTTGAAGGTAGATTACATCTTTTTTGGTTCTTCTTTCTAGGGATTTACTGCAGCTTTAGTGAAAGAACAGCAAAAACATTGCTTGGAACCTGCCGCAGAGCAATTTATAGCAGCTTATAACTATAATTCATGGAAGTTTATTATATGACCTGCTTTATGAAAGTTCACTATTAGTTCAGCATTTAGTGCTCACAGACTTGGCAGAGTTTCCTGCAAGCTGGATGCTGAACATCCGGTGAACTTTGTTTATGAACACATTTTTGTTGTATATTATGGTGCAGTATATTGTGGTTAGGAGGCTTTGGAGCCACAGGTCACCACCCAGTTGTGTGCAAGCTTGCAGGCCACTTGCCAGGGGGAATGGAGGCTCCCTGTTCAAGGATTTAGAAATAATAATAATAATAGTAATGATAATAATAATAATAACCAACCCACCACCAATGTAATAAAACTATAAAAATAATAATGACGATGATGATGACAATGATGATGATGGTAATGATGACGATGATGATGATGATGATTTCCCCCCTTCATTGTGCTTGAAACACAGATAAAAAAGAAGAAAATGGAGAAGCTGGTGAGGACAGTGTTCTTACACACTGAAGTTGTGTCATCACTCCCCTGTAGGAATTCCTCAAAGGTGCTTCTGGGGGCCTGTGAGTATAAGAGAAAATCCCAGCTGGCTGATCCCAGGGCAAAGAAACTGCTAGAAAACTGAGGAGGATTTGAAAGAGAACTCTTCTGCTGTTTAGCCTTCCTTTTTTGTTTGGCTGTGGTTTATGGCATAGTGATTTGCTACAGGCTCTTTTCCAAGCTGTTTATTTTGGAATGGTGCTGTCCCTGTCGTGTCTCAATTACTGTGTATGTCTTGTTTTCATCTTAAAGAAGCCCAAAACAAACCTGAAAGCTTCACAGACCTCAAGTTCATACACTCAGCTGTGGATGCACGGAGAGAGCCCCAAACCACTGTTTGTGTGTAAAATGGACCATTTGCACAAACATTCCTGCTGGGCAAATTGTGTCTGCTCTGCATAAATAAGTGGTAGAAAGTAGAGTCTGTTCTGCCCCTGCTCTGTGATGCAGTGCAAGGGTTTGGGGCCCCTTTCCCAGATCTGTGCCTCAGAGACAGATCCTTCACTGTGTGATGGCTTCTGTGTCTCTGAACGGTCTCAGCAAGCTGAGCATCTTCTGTGTGTGTCTTCCTAGCACTGGAAAGTACTGCTGAACTTGGACAGCCCAAATTAAGAGTCTTATTTATATCCTGATGGGAGGAATCCCTGAGAAGGTGAGCTTAGGAGAACTCTGCTGCTGAGCCACCAGAGATGGGCATCATGTGCAAGGCATCACAGTGAAAGAGCTTCTCCTCTGAACCATCAGTTGAAAGCATTCCTGCTATCTGTGGTGCTTTTCTAAACAAAAACTGTTCCCTATTTTCATCTTACTAAGCAGAGGAGCCCAGAGTGTCCAGCAGAAGTTTAAAATCACCAAAGAGAAAGAGGCATATTTAATTCAGCCTGTTTTAGGGAGGCAGTAACATGGATCTAACAAATATGGGAGAGGACATGAGAGATGAAATGGCATCCTGAATGTAGGTGGGACAGCCTGGGGTGATGAGGGTGAGCACTGTGTTCAGACTGTAGCAATGTGCTCAATCCCATGCCAGTTGGGATAAACTAATAAACTCCAACATTTGCCTCAGCTGTGCAGCCAAGCCTGCATTTGCATTAACATTAAAGAGCCAGATAGATTTTCTGCAGAGTGTATGGTTCTCCCAAGAGAGTCAGCATTCCACTGAGCAATGCTGTTGGGAGAAGCCACCACATGAAGGTAATTTCTCACAATATCTCAGAGAATTGTGGCACTGTACCATCAGAGTGTCTGGGATTATTGTGACTTCTACTGTTATTAGGACTTCTGGAAAACTCATTTAATATACTATTAAATCCCTGTGATTAAATTCCTTCTCCTGATGTCCCAACACAAGTTAAAATAATGAGAAAGGCACAAACACATTGTCATATAATTAACGCTGGTAATTTTTATAAGGTCAAAACACTTTTGTGGCAAGGCCACCAAAAAGGGCATGTCTCAGTGAAGTTTGAAAATATATGATGAAGGCCACAGTATTGTTCCCCTGTGGGATGTGCAGACTACCTCCTTAAGGCACAAAAGGCACAGTCTGATGAGAAATGAATGCTTTTACAAGTGGGAATCCAGAGCCCTCAGTTAAGCTTTACCTTGAATTATCTTCCTGCTTTTTTTCCCTTAAATATAAAGGGGATTGACCTCTGAAAGTGGACATTTCATTAGGCAAGTATTTCTCTTATCCCCTGTGTTCAGTCTTGAAAAGCAAATATTTCTAATGAATTCTTAAGGAGTGAAAACACTAATTTAAAGAATCTGTTAATTTGCAGGATTGGTTGGGAGGTTCTAATTCAAATTGCACCACAGTTAGCCATCAAGAGGGACTGTAACTTCTTCTCTAAAACATCACCACTGTCCACACACCTTCAGTGATGTGACCTTGGACAAAGATCTCAGCTAAGCTCTCCAGCTGGTAGACCCAGATGAACTTCAGGGTACTTGGCAGCTGAGAGAACACCTATTTTTTTATAGGATTATTTCCTTTCCATTCTTAGCCCAGCTGATGAGTAGGAAAAGAGCCATCTCTTGGTAAACAAGATACCAAGACAGAGTTGTAAAGCACCACAAAACCGTTGTGTAGTTTGAACAGAACAAAACAGTCCCTCAAACACTTATTTATGAGCTTATTTTAGACGATTGTGGTATTGAATTATGGAAGGGAGGTGGTTTTTAATCCATTTTCTACATTTCTGTTTTGATTTGTTTTTCTGAGTTGTTGGCAATGGTAATGACCTTGTTTGTATCAGAACTGGAAAGGGGATGGAAGAGTGAGGTGAGATTGCCTGGACACATTGATATGGTTTCAGTTATTTCAGCAGAGAAGCAAACATTAGTGATTGTTAACACTTACATGTGCCCAGATGTTACACACACACAGACATAAAAGCTATTAATAAAATTATTTCTTGAAGTTAACAAATTGCTCACGTGGTGAAAATTTGGCTGGCTTTCAGTTTTCCATAACTGAGCTAGTCTGAGCTAATTGGGATAAAATGAAAACTATCCTCAAGCTTCTGCCAAACACGTTGAGACTTTAAAAAAAAAAAAAAATCTGTTCAACATTTGTCCCTCTTTATTTTTCATCTTCTCTTGCCTCTGGATACCAGGCAGGAATTAAATATATATTCATATCCAAACTATCCAGTTATAATTAATGATAAAAAGGATTTTGTGAAAGTGATTAAACATAGATCTTCAGAACTTACTATACCCTTTTAAAATATTAGAAATCAGACCTCTGCAGGTTATTCTTCCTTCTGCCTTCACCATAACTTTTAGGTCTTTCAAGCACTCAGATAGGTAGAATACTAAACTGTATGGATGTTGGCCCAGCAGGCTCTTGTTTCTAAGCAAAAATTATGAACAAGAGAAAAGCAGCAACATTCATCTACCTGAGGTGCTGATGCACCAGCATCAGGAAGGGGTGGCTCTGGTGGAAGTTGCTGGATCTGCTGTGTGCGTGCCATGGATCTGTGCTCCTTCCATAAGTTTGAGCTGAGCTCAGGCATATGTGACAGTGCATACATTGATAAACATGTGGAGATTACCCACTTCTCCCAACAGCTGGCATCTGGGGCCTTTGGCTTGCTAGAAGGTCTGCAGACAACTTGTATTCCACTTAAATCCTGTTTAGGCTTAAGCATCAGCTGAGATGTAGTAACTGTCAGAGTGTGTGCTCCCACTCCATGGCTAATGTGAAAGAATGTAATTTATCTGAAACTCCTTCCATTGTGGGTTAAGCTAGATGGCAATAACTCACATTTTCTGGGTGAGGATAGCCTGCCTCAGCTACCATAACTAAGTTGATTTGTTCCTGAATCAGAGGAACGTGCTTCTGTGCCTGTGCCTGCAGTAACAGCAGCATCATTTGGTCCTAATCTTCAAATGGAAACACTCAGTCCTGCTGAACCTTGAGGAGAACCACACTCTCTTCTGTTCCTGCCATAATCAGAGCTCTCATAACTTTTGAAGAGCTCATGAGCCCTCTCTGGTGCTTTGAGATGAGGCAGCTCTGCATGTGCACGTAGCTACAAAGTCCAGAATGGCTTTTACTGTAAATTATTTAATCTCTTTCCTTTCCCAGTAGGTCAGTGCTCCATGACTCACACCAGCCCTGAGGAACACATCTATCTGGCTGAATGTGTGCAGATTACTCTGAATCCTCTCCAGACATTTTAGGCAAATATACAACACCCCAACGAGTTGTATCTGCACCAGTGCTTCCCTACAACACAACTTCCTGTGCTCAACCAAGATAAACAGTGGAAGAGCATCCTGTTGTGCCTTCAGAGAGAGAGAGAAGAGGCTTCAGTTCTTGTATTTGTTTTAAAATATTTAGATTTAGCAAATCTCTGCAGAAAATAGGAAATGCCTGACTTACCCTAGCAGCCTCTCAGCCCCATCCTCGCCAGCAGCCTGGGCTCAGTCCCTTGATGTCCTGGCAGGCTGTGCAAAGGGACCACAGGCCTTGGGGTCCCTGCTGAGCAAAGACAACCCTGGGACTTGGGCAGGACCAAGCCTTGGCTCCTGTGTGTGAGTCTGCCTGCCAGGCACAGTTGTTTGTGCTCAGCAAGCCCTTTAGGAAGGTTTTTCTTCGATCGCCTTGCTCCGCGCTGTGTGAGCCCCACGACTCATCAGGTCATTGAACAGGGGGTTGTGTTTGTGGAGCACTGGGACAACAGTGAGAAACTCATACTCAGTGACATCCTTAAGAAGCTGGACAACAAATATCCCAGGAAGAAAGCCCAGATCATGGCTCTCTGAGGAGGTTTGGACCTCAATGAAGGTCACAACAGAGTGCACACAGGAGCCCCCTCTATGGGAACAGCTCACTGACTGTTCCATACTCAGCCACACCAAATTAAGCATTTAGAAGACAGGGGCACAAGAAATCCCACAGCAAAACCTGGGGTTTGAGGTCTCCAGGTCCTTTGTGACATCCTCAGGTGGCTGAGGATGTTATAATGGATGAAAACCAAAATGTCAGTTCTGGAGACATCTGCACAGAAAGATAAAGGAGTAAAGCATGAATTCATGCATGTCTGTCCTTCTGGAAGAGTTGGGAAAAAATCCCAGTATTTGACTTCCTCTGTGAAGAAGAAAGAAAACACTCATATTTCAGAAAAGTGTAGTATAAAAAAACGTAGGTGAAAACTCCTTTTAAGCACAGTATGGCCATGCAGGGGTGGGCACAGCTGTGATCCACCACAGTGACAATATTGCATCCTGCTGGTGCCAGTGTGTTTGTGTGTGTACACATGTTAAAATTATGCCCCTCAGCCCCTGTAATCAAATGTTTCCATCTAGAGATAGACAGATTTGTTTGCCTGTGCCTATCCTTGGCTTTCCTGTGGTAACTGGGCTTTTGTTACACAGAAGTTTAAAAAACCTTTTGATAGCAAATCCCTTCTTTAGTAAAGGAAGAAAAGACAGGCAGTAGGGCAAGACACAGGCACAGAAACTAGAGATTTTCCAGACTAGTAGCAAAAGGATCATCCCACTTCCATCAGAGCAGTGTGGGATCTTTGAACAATGCAAAAAATAAAATAATTCAACTCCCAAGATTACCATGGAGTAATGATTACCAACGTCATATTAATTATACTTGACACTTTAGAGCCAAATGAAATGACTGTCTAATTAAAAGCACAGCATCACCTTAATGAAACAGACCTCACTTGTCACATCACAGGAGGCTTTATAGCTTCTCTCCCCCCTCTATTCTTTGCATCCAAGTTCAAATTCAAGGGAAAGTTTGCTTATGGATTGGATCCAGATGTGTCTGATGTTTTAACATTTCTTTTCAGCAGTTCCCTCTGCACGATAGATTTGGGCTCTTTCTGAGCATGCTCTTGTTTCCTCTGACGATATTGGGCTGTGCTGTCAGCCTGAGTTTGGAAAGTGGTGGTGGTGGTGTCACTTCCAAATCCTACTGATCTGGAGCACATAAGAAGATTTTTTTCCAGACAAATATTGGTTCTCTTCTCTGTGGAATTAAAATTTGAACTCTTTATGCCTGTAACTAAACTTGACAAGATGCTTTGACTAAGGGAAATTAGCTCAGCTCCTTGGGTTTGCTCTGGATTTACGCCAGCTGATCCAAGTTATAGCCCTACTAAGAGGATCAGAATGGTGTCCCAAATGGGATTTAGGCCACTGGAGAGCCTCCATGGGCCTCCTAGGATGCTCAGTCTTTCTAGCCATGAGGACAGGAGTCCCAACTATGACAACTTTGATGGGATTCAGCAGTGGTTCCTGACTTGATGTTGTTCGTGAATATGTGTGTGGATGCACACAATTGCATCTCCTTGGTGCAAATACCTTCTAAGATGTCCCTTGAATTGCATCTCTAGAATCCTTCTAGAGCCCCCTCAGTGTTATTCAGCACATGTCCCACCAGTGCTGAGGTCTCCTGGGCTTTCTCTTCATCATTTTCTAGTTATATTTCCTGAGAAACCCTTATGTAGTCACACATTCAAAAAACACACTCCTTCATCCAGGAGAACCTCAAAAAACCAGCAAAGATAATTTCCCTAAATTATTATTTGTGTCATGTTGCCACTTGTTTCCATAATTTTACATCCTAACCCACTTCTGGGCTTATGTTTGCTGTGTTAGTTGTAAATTGTTTAGGGAGATGTCTGTCTTTGCACCCCTTGTTTGTACTGCACCAACCACTGCAGGTATTCTGGTGCTGGGCATTGCACTGAGCAATAATCCAACTGCAATTTAATAAGCAGTACAAGGATTCATTAAAAAAAAAAAAGCTTGTAGATATGTGTTTCCAGTTATCTTTTCAATCTTTTCTATGACCATTCTATTCCACTATCACATTGTGTTTGACCTCATCCCTCCAGAGCAGGTTGTGATGAAATTCTCCTACCATAGTGCTCTTGTGGTTTTGCTGTTCAATATAATGTCAAAGCCCCAAAGCTTTTTGTCTTCTGACACCCTGGAACAAACAAAGGTAGAAGAAATGTGGAGCTGTGGTTGAAATGGGCTTGTGTGAAAGTAAGAGGAGAAAACTGGGGGCAGGTTTCTGAGGGTAGAGGTTCCCTTACACAGGCCCTTAGCTCTTATTCCAGGGAACAAGGAGCTCCTTTCTCCAGGGCTATTTACTATCAGTGTTTTCCATTGAATATTTATGATAACAAAATGACAGCAGGAAACTTGAGCCCTGTCTGAGGCTGGGAGTGGGGAAGAACCTTCACAGCATGTAATTGTAAACTGCAAACTGGCATGCATAGATTTAGAGTGTGGTTTCCTTGTTTTCCTTCAGAGCCAGTGGCAGGACAGTTCCAAGAGGTGGTGCACAGGAAGAGAGAAGTTGTGTCACACACCCTTATCAGAGCCTGGAGCTCACAAGGCTTTGGGTAGCTTCAGTGGAAAGAGGTGGGAGGCATCCTCCAGTAAATTTGGGAACACAGCTTCTAGGACTGGAAGTGCTCCAGCAGAGCTCAGCTCCAGATGACAAAGAGAGCAGCCTTATATAATGTTAGCCATAAGTGTATCAAAACCCTATAAATGTTCTTTTTGTTTGTTTGTTTGTTTTGTCCTGTTTTTTCCTTGTAGGAACTCCATTTAGTGATTGTATTTTAACTTGTAGCCTCAGTTAGCTCATCCATGAAGCATCATTCACCACTTCCTGCTTTGCTGCCATGTTTTATTAAATAGTTAAACACTCAGCTTTTCCTCCACTAACTCAATGCTTTTTGCTTCGAGTTACAGCTGAGACATGCCTGCAAATTCAGGAAAGATTTGGGATCTGTGATTTACTAGATAGTGTATGAACTTTTCTTCTTGTATTGAAAACATTTTTTGAAGCACGAGGTGTATTCATTGCTGGTAGGTTGTGACTTACTGCAGCCCTGGTTTTAATATGGACACTGCTTTTGGCATTTCATGGAATTTTCCTGATGTACCAGGATTTACAGAACTCAGTATTATTTACAGAACTCAGTATGTGAGCTCTGGAAGGGCATCTCCTTAATCAAATGCATGTAAAAACAGGATACTGTTGTGTTCATTGTTTTCCCCATGAGCTTGGAAATCCAGCTTGAGCTAGTGGTCTGGATGAGCTCTTGTCTGGCAGTTCTCATGTTTTAACTTCTTCAAATTTTTGACCCAGAAGTCATGTCACTGTATCACAACTGCAAGTACAATTCCTCATTTTGATGGAAGGAAGTGAGTCATTAACAGGCAGCTTTCAAAAGTTTTCTGGAGTTTGACCCGAGTCAGCAACAGACACTGTCCTCTCCTCAGTGGGCTGGATCTCAAGATATACTAATATAATTAGTAAACATCCTGGAATTTAGCATTTGGGTCACACTATCTCAATATTTATTGTCTTGTTTTGTTTTTACTGGTCTTGTAGAAGAAAACAAAGGCATTGGTAAGAACATGATGCAGCCCAGAGACCTCAACAAGAGTGAAATTAGATGTCTGAAAAGGGCTACAAAATTTGAGTTTGGGGGGAATGTGAAGAAATTCATGATAGGCAGGGCAGTACCTTGATGTTGCTATGGAATTGTCGAGGTCAAGGCCAGACTAAATGAATTCAGGCAGGGTTTTGCTTTGGTCCCTGGATTTTGATGGCACTAACTCCCTCCTGAGATGGTGCTGAGCCTGCTAGAGCTGCCCAGTTTCACACCTGGTCACCAGAGGATATCTGCAATATGGAAATGACAATCCTTGCACTGCTGAGAGGTCCAGGACAGAGATTTTGAGGAATGAGCCCTCATCATACAGGTCAAGGAAAAGCTTGGCAAGGCAACCTACAGCTGTGGGAACCAAACACCTTTCTTTGAAAATAATGTCCTATAACACTTGAGGTATACAGCCATATAATTATTTTAAAAAAAAAAATATGAATTCAGATGCCTTTTAAACACATTGGTGGGTCAGCTTATCTGTATCCAGGTTAATGGAAAGGCACATTTTTAGCTTGGGATGGTGAAACTTTGGTATAGAGCTAGCTGGTTAAATTTCCTCTGTATAAGAGTAAGACCTCCTGTGCTGCAGACCTCATCATAAAATTATTGGGTTCAAAGTTTGTGTGTTGAAACTGAAAATCAATTTGCTGTTCAAACTGTGCTGCAGACTTGGCTCCAAATCCACGACTGGAGGTTGAATTGTTGAGTATGTGACAGTACAGGTGTGACCCCTTTAATTTTCTCAGAACCTGCCTCAAAGGAAGTATCATTACACCTTTAATGTTTAACTTTGAAGCAGAAAAGCTAAATGAAAAATACATTCATATTCACAGCTGGTAGCCAGCTTACCTTCTGAAGCATGGCAGCTTCTATTCTTTCCCCCTTGGTCTCTGGGCTAGCCTAAAAGATCTGACTGAAGAAAGATCTCTTATAACCTTATAAAATATTGACAGACTTCATCTTTTGGCCTGAATTAGAACAGGAGAGCACCAAAAATTTCAATAATTTGAATGTTTTCTGCATCTAGAGTAGAGCTCAGTGATCTTCCCTGATTATCTTTGCTGCTCCATGCAGCCATAACAATTACAGCTCCACCTGGACCACTAAATGCACAGGTATCTTCAAAATGCTTGTTAATAACACAGCAGTGCTGACCAGAGTGCAAAAACTGTGCCAAGAATCCTCTTTCACAGGAATAATTATCAAAAACTGGCTCTATGCTGCGGTTTTATTTTACACAGGTGACTTTTCCCTCATAATGATCACACACCAAGAAACTCCTTAGTTGTTTTTTTTAAGTTCTGTGGTTTTTTTAATCTAATAAATAAATAAATAAAATAAATAAAATATTCTTCTAATTATTTAAAAGACCCACCTTGCCCAAGAGAACTGCAGTTTTCTTTGTGTTCACTAGCAGGCTGTAAAGGGGCATTTATCATGAGCACTGGAGTGACTGAGGGATCAGTAAAATAATGAAGTTCCCCTCAAAGTTTTTCTTGTAAACAGAGACACTGTGATTGAAAACTGTTCAGTACTTTGTTGTGGAGGTGCTCGAGGCACTGCATAAAAGGTAAAAAAGAAAAAGCAATTTTTCTGTCAAAGAGATTGTTAGGTCAGAATCAGGCAGCCAGGAACCCTGGAACTCAGAAAAAAACTTAAATTTTGTGGCTGCTCTGCTGTTCTAGCTGTGGTAGGACAGCAATCCAATCTCCATCCTAGAAAAAAGGTCTTCTCTTGGAGCAGTTTTCCCAGGCAGCCTGAGCTGAGCTCCTGCTGTCATTGCCCTGTCCCACAAAGCCACTTCTCCTTGAGCTCAGCATGGCCCAATGCTCCTCTGTCATTAAGGGCATTTTCAATGGAATGAAACTGTTCATGTTAATCCTAAAGGCTCCCCACAGCTCTGCTCACTGTATTTATCTCTGTATTTATCATACTTGGCTCACATCCACAGACATGAGGCTCTTCCTAGCAGCCTTTTCAGGCAGGGTGGGGAGCCCTCCCTGCAGGACAGAGCCCTGTGGCAAAGCCCTCCCCAGTGTGGCATCTGCACTGCTGAATTTGTGCTTTACCAACACATTGGTCTGCCTGGTAATCCACTGGCACTTTCTGTGGAGGATTTGGAGGATGGGGAAGCCCTCTCCCCACAAAGATAATTCCCTGGGCAAAGACTCCTGGTGGTGATGAGTTTTGTATCTATGAGTGCTGGTGGCACATTTTTATTTTAAAACAGACCTGAGGGGGGACAGCTGGTCAGAAACCTGGCTAATCTAACCTGTTGGGAGTTCAGTGGTTTTATTGTACAGGGCTGAGGACCTGGCCAGCAGTGGAGGGTGACCAGAGGTGACAGGAGACAGAATTTTATGCCACAAAGCAAATGGTGACAGCTCACTTCAAAGGAGACAGTGGAGGGAATGCACTGCTGCTCTTAAGTGTTTTGAAGAAAGTGCTATGTCTGCATGATGAATTTTGGTGAAAAAAGACACAGAGGAAAACCAAGAAAAGCATGGAAGCCATTTGTTAGATAAAAGGCAAAGTTTCTTACATGGGAAACACGTGAAAGACTGCAAAAAATATATCAGCACAGTAAAATATCTGTGGGGCTATATTCTGTGCTCTCTCAGGAAAGTCAGCCTCCTGATTCCTCAAAGCCTTTATTTCTTAAATTCAGAAAATATGCATGTACCAGCATATCATTCTAATTAGCATGAATTTACATAATTCCATATTACCAACTACTGTGGCATTCAGGGAAAAAAACCAAACAAACCTTTAGTTTTAGTTTCTGGAATTCAGGGCCTGTTTCCCATTTGTGATGTGGATGCTTCCTATCATCTGGCACTGTAAGAGCATTGACAAGGAACAGACACATAACCCACAACATCAGGCAGCAAAATATGACCTGGAAGGAGGGAACAAGCCTTCTCCTCAGTGCTTTTAGGGTTGGGATCTGACTGCCCCAGTTCTATAAACCCACAGCCTTCATGGGGCTGTGACTGTAATCAGTGTCTGTAAATAAGGAACACTGGAGGTGAAGCCCAGAGCCTGCTCCTTTCTCTCTGCCTGGGGGTATCACCCTTGGCTTTCCACAGCCACTCTCTGAGTTTTTTTATTCCCTTCACCACTTATCTAAAGAGGCTCACGGAGATAATTTTCCATGTCAGCAGCTAATCTGATCTGAGATCATGTTACTGAACTTTCTACACAAATCTGCTCATTTTTTTCACAGCCTTCTTTAGTGAGCTCAAACCCACCGGCTGTTACCAAAGCCTACACCTGAAAGATGCAATTCATTATTGCCCAGCATTTTATACCAGGAGTCACAGATCTGCTCCTCTCAGCCTTGTTTTCTGTCCAGGGACATAATGAAGCTGTGGGCCCTCTTTACCTCCTGGTTACATAAAGGATTAAATCATTATATTTGGCAGACAG
Organism: Cisticola juncidis; assembly: GCA_013400215.1. Classification (NCBI taxonomy): domain Eukaryota; kingdom Metazoa; phylum Chordata; class Aves; order Passeriformes; family Cisticolidae; genus Cisticola; species Cisticola juncidis. Next base: position 71,785 of record VXBR01002968.1, on the reverse strand, counting down.
AGGCTCCTCTCTGGTGCTGAACACCCCAGGTCTAATCTCATTTACCATTTGTGTGTTGAAAGAACTTGAATAATTTCAGAACAACTGGTCTTGAGTTAAATTGGTCAAGCTGAAAACAGTGTCAGGCCCCTGTTGATTTATTTATTTGCTATGTCAGTAGTCATCTCAGCTCTTTGACTCAGCCAAATGAAATACTGCCTGATCTGCACAGCCAAAAAATAGTTACAGTGAAAGGATTTTTGCATTCAGATATGTTACCTGACCTAATTTATGGTCCCATTTTGTCTTTCTACTTGTTAGACACAAGTGTATTGCTGTTCCCTCCAACCTAGACCTTGCAGATAAATTATCCTTAATCTCATCTGATTTCTTTCTGTGCTGCAGTGCAGACATCCCTTCAGACAGCAAATCCTTCCTGATCTACCAAGGCTTCTCCACTGAGCTCAGTAATTCACATTCCTCTTTATCCACTAGGAGCTTGAACTTTCACTTAAATTTATGGTATTTTGAAAAGCCCTTGCTTTCTCTAAAATGTTTGTATTAAAACTTCTTTTGAAAACATTCAGCACATATATTTTTGTTTGTCTGAAAATTAATATTAATTAATAATTTAATTTTAAAACTTTAAATATGGAAAATTAATACTTGTGGGTTTTCTGTTTGTTTGTTTGTTTGTTTTGGGGGGTTCTTGGTGTTTTTTTTTAAACTGATGTCTGTCTGGAAAACATTTATTTTGCTCAATATTTTCTCAAGAATATCTCCTTCTTTACATTTCACATGCAATGTCAAAATGAAGTAAAACCTTTGTTATGAAAACTCGTGAACTCTGAAGTTCCAGCCAAAGTCCAGGTCACAGTTTGATAATTTGATCTCAGCTCTGCAAACACAACTCTCATTAGGGAGATTTTTAACTGTTTGTTGTAGTTTGTAGGTGCCTTGAGATGGGCAGTCTGTGGGCTTAAACTGGAATAAGTTCTTTGCATGATTTTGCTGCAGTTAATGGCTTGCCTCTACCATGCCAATGGGTTTGTTCCTCAAAAGAAAAGCATAATTTAGCTGTACTTTTATTTCCATGGGAAAACTATGATGCCATGTCCTGGTTCTACCATACCTGCTGCTGGATTGTGTCCTTCTATACCAGAGCAGGGTCAGGATTCACAGTCTCAAAGATGGCCATTCAAATGTGGTGTAATACTCCAACAAATCCATCAGTTCAAGCTCTGTGCCTGTTTTTTCCACTCTGATTTTTCATTTTTGACACAAGGAATCTGGAATCCTGAGCTGCTAATCATAGCCACCTCTCTTTTAGCAGGATGAGCATCCATCACCTCTTTACAGGGCTGTTCTGCAGAGTCAAGGACTCCCAGAATTTCTGCTCACAGATGAGCACATTTTCCCAGCTCTGCAGGGCTTTGTGACTCCCAGTGTGTCAGTAAGAGGTCATGTGTATGTAACTCACAGGCTGCATCAGCAGCTATTCCTCCACACTCCAGGTCTTGCTTTGTCCTGGGTTTTTTTGCCCTTATGGTAGGTTCTGTGATCTTTCAGCAAACCTGCCTTTCCCTCCTGGTCCTGCCATTAAACCTCTGCATGGATTTGTACACAGCACTGCCAGATGCTTTATGGCTTAATGCTGTTGTGCAGAGATATTTTCCCATTGTACCATGGTAATTTCAGGACGAAAGCCAGGGAAAATGGCATCCTGAGTCCTGTCCTCTTCTTAGAGGCCCTTTGGCCTCATCACTAAGGCCATGTTTTTTGAAGTTGGAAAGATTTTTTTGGGAGATTTTGGTTTTGAGGAAGATGATGAAAGGTTAAAAAAACCCAAAATCAAATGTTATGTTCACTCAGATTAATAGAAGTAAAAAAAAAATCTTCACCACGCACACACACACCACCACCACTACCACCACCACCACTACCACCACCACCACCACCAACAACAACAAAAGAAAAAAAAGAAAAAAAGAAAAAAAGGAAAAAAAAAAGAAAAACAAAAAAAAAAGAAAAAAAATCTATCTATCTTTACCCTTCTTTCTCCATCATGCCCAACTTTGAGAGCTCCTATTGGGTGTTTAACATTGAGTCTGCTCTGCTCTCAGCCTACCTCATTCCTGGTGAGATGTATTGTCTCACTGAGAATGTGTTCCTGGTTTTCTGTCATCCCACTGGGAAGTTGTTCCTGGTTTCTCTAGCTGAAGACATTTTCCATTTTTAAATATCTGAATATTCAAAGAGAGGCAGACATAGCTGATTCCTCATGCACTTTCAGGTGGATGAGGTCACTACCACACTGACTGTCAGCCTTTCTGCAGCTGAACAAATATTTTATTTCTTTGTTTATCACAACAAATCACCTTCAAACCCAGGAGCCTCATACACCTGGGCATGATATGAGTGCATATCATGCCTAAATATGCAGTGAGCTGGAGCAATACTAAAGTACCCTCTAAATCCTACACCCATCCATAGGAAAGTTTCTACCCCAAGACTTCTGAGTCCTGCTTAGCTCCTGGAAGAGCTGGAGTGTAGTTACTTTGCTGGCTTGGTCAGCAGATGTTTCTTGCCTTCCTTCTGACAGACTTGAGCAGGTAAATCTCCTCTGGATGCTGGGAAGAATGCCAGCTCAGGAAATAAAACATGGAGGAGGTTTGTGGGAGATGTTTCTGCCTGGACAGAAAGAAAAACTGCTGCTGGTTCATCACACTGCTGGTTATGTGATGGAGAGTGCCTTTTGTTCCTCTACAGTGAGAAACACCTTGGGGTCCCTGTGAGTTCTCCTTCCAGACAGTGCTGCAGGCTGGGCTCACAAACTGACAGGGGAGTCTGGGTTCTGGGGACCTGGTGACACACAAAAGAGAACAATTAGGAGTCATCTTCATAATTATTTATAACAACAGAACCCCCATGGTATATGAGTACAGATACTCTTACCTGTATCCAGATCCTTTTCCATCTCTATTTCCATCTACATCCAAATCCACATCTTGCACTGCCACAGACCCAGGTCACCCAAGCACTGGGGACCTCAGTGGCTCTGCCCACAGCCTGTGTCCTCCCCAGCTGCTGTGAGGGTGGCTTTTGGCATTTTCCTTCAGGTTCAGGGAAGAGTCCACCTTTGGCAAGCCTTGGATGTGGGGCAGGGGGTGAGAGGGTCTGCTGGAGCTGCAGCACAGCCCCTGTGAGTGCTGCTTCCACCCCTGCCCCAGGTTTAGCAAACACAAACCCTGTGTCCTCAGGAGCTGGTGACACAGGCAGAGGTTGTGCCACCACCATGAAATCACTGGAAGAGCTGCATTAAGCCATATCACCTCTGACCAAAACAGCTCAGCAGTTTTTTAGATGAGTCCATGGTGTGGTGGTGCTGTGTGCATGTAATGTAAAGTCATTTCTTCTCTGAGATGTGCTGTAGAGACCAAAGGTTATTGTCTGCTTTGGAAGGCAATTTCTTTATTTGAACTGCAGGCAGCAAAACAGACTGGTTGTTGGAGTTTACAAAAGGCTGTCATGGCTCTGCTATGTCAATTTTAAATAAACACGTTTTAGTCATTAAGTACACACTCTTAAAGCCTCAGCAAGAAGAACATCAGAATTATTAGTCAAGCTTTAATTCATCTGGTATGAGTTACAGCTGAACTAAAGCATGTGGCAAGTAAGAGGAGTTATTTTCCAAGGACAATTTATCTGTGATAACCTCTAACACAGAAGGAGCCCAAACTCTAAACTATACCCACTCTCTCTACACATTTTGGTTTTGCTTCTCGTGTTGCTACTGTTAATTATACAGCTCAAGAGAGGACCAGGGGATGTAATGGATCTCTTGAGGTTCCTTTGGGCCCTCCATTTCCATGATTAAATGAGCCTATGAATTGTTATAGTCATCATCACACAAACAAATGTTTTATTAAGCACCAGTAAATTGCTACAATAGCAAACCAAAGTTGTGTTTGTACAATATTTCACAAATCACAGACAGCAAGGAGTATCTTTTATATGTTGGCATATTAATTCCTTCACTAGCCCCATATCCCTGTGGTTTCTTGTTTCATTTGGTTTGTAGGGTATGTGAAGGGGTCCTGCCTCTCTGAAAGAATAGCTTTTCCAAACATGACTGTTAATTTATAAATGGTTGGCTGGTAAGCTCCTCTACTGTGCCCAGCTTTGAACCCACCTATGTAGGCCACAAAATATTGAGGGGGAGTCAAGGAGGAGAAGTATTGAGTGAACAGTGCATGTGGTGGAATACATTTCATGCCTCTGAAAGTAATGACATTAACTGAATTAAAAATCCACACTGGTCACTACAATTTATAGGCCAACATGTCTAATATTGTTATGCTTATGTAAGCAGAGAAATTAATTAAAACTTTGAAACTTTCTTGCTGGCATAATGAAAGATTCTTTTACACTGGTGAGAGATTAAGGAAACTTTCTTGGTGGGCTTTTTTACAGAAAGGCAAAGAAACCTCCCTGCCCCACTTTCAAAAGCAGGGAGTGTTTAATTAAAAACAGGAGAGAAAGTGGGAAAATGAAAGAAGCAAGAAATAGTTTTGTTAATGCAATAGCTCTGAAGAAAGGGCCTGGGAGGATTTTGACACTGGCTCTGTTGGTGTGAGAGGGAAATGGGAGCATCATTTGTTACAGGAGCTGGGATGCTGAGGGAGGGACTGGGACAGGGGAGCACTGGAGAGGGGGCTGAGCTCCCTGTGGCAGAGTTACAAAATCCTGTAGACATTGAATTGCATGGGATATCTCCCCTCCTGCTCTCTGGAAAGGGATGCTGCAGTAGGTCCTTCTCCTCAGAGCTCTCTTCACACTTTTCCTTTAGTTCCCACATCTGCTGTTACCTTCCTGAACACTGATTATAATTTATTGAATACACACATAAAAGAAACCAGTCAAAACCTTTGCATAGAAGGCTCCAGCAAAACATCATCCTGTTGTATAATATCTTTTTACCTGTTTCAGGGGCTCTCCATTGTGGGTATTGCTTTTGCAGTAAAGACCAGAGCTGCTGCCTCCCCTCCACATCACCAGTTTTAGGAGAGTGACGAGAGCCACAGTTTCTATTTGACACACCCTGTGCTTGACAAGTGCTATACTAATTATTTCCTTTAACTGATTGTATTAAGTATTGACCCTCTACTCCCGAGAAATTAAGACAATTAAAAAACTACAACTGTTAGGCAAGAAATTTGCAGTGACAACTGAATGACTGTGGCTTTCCTGTCCACCCAAAGAACAAAGTCTGCAGGCACAGCAGGTGCCCAGCAAACACTAATGAAGCAGCCAATACCCAGAGGAGTCCTTCCCCTGCACACTCCATCAAACTGGCTGGAACACCTCCCATCAAAATATTCCTGCTGGATCGGGGCAGTGCCAGCCTGGTATCTTGTGGAGGAAACACTAGAGAGTGTTGTGAGCACACGTGTTTTTCTTCAAGGAATGTTTTTCTATTTCAAACAACATATTCAGGTTTTCTGGATTGTAGCATTTTAAACAAAAATTTGTTTCAGGCTTACCATTGTTGCAAAATGCTGGTGTTATTTTCAGAAAATAAAAACCAATTTTTTGTTGTATTTAGGACTTCTATTTTTTGTGTTTGTGTGTTTTTATGCTCCTGAGATGACACTCTGTTTTGGGATTATTGTTATTATTTTAGCATTTTGGGTTTTTTTTCCATTACTTACAGAATTTAATTTAGATATGTTGACATCTCTAGCAGAATGAAAATATGTTTTCCCAAACAGCTTGGAGTGCTTTTATTACAGATGAGTCTCAACCAGCTCTTGAAAGCTGTTCCAGTGTAAACCTGAACTCTCTGCCTGGCTCCCAACTTTTGTGATGTACAACATTAAAAACTTGGATCTTCCCCCCTGAAACACTGTGAGCATGTTTTGCTGAAAAATGGAATAACTTTTTTACTGAATCATGGACATGGAGTGAGAAGAAAATCCCTACCAGAAATTGTATGATCTACATGCATTTTTAAGACACAGACAGTAGATGTGTAGAGATGAAAAAGTTTTGGTTCAAATGGTTTGTAAAAAAAGAAGCCTGCCAGAAAGCTGATCATTGTCAGGGGTTTTTGAGTAGCACCACTGAGAAAAGGAAATGTTATGGAGATTTTGGAGCCTGGTACATTCTTCATTACACAGAATCTTCTCAATTTCAGCCACTGTTTAAGCCAATCTTCAGGAAAGCAGAAGTACATCTTCCAAAACATTGTAGGCTAATGTAAAAGTTAATTTAATTCTCAATTTATTGCCAAGAGAGGGGTAAACAATGGAAGACTTTCTGTTCCTTGCTTTCTTGCTATTCATGAAAAAGCAGCTGCAGAGAAGAACGATGCCAAGCAGCTCCTGCCTGTTGTGCTGCTGGGAGCTGTTCTGGAGGGAGGAGAGGCTCCACCAGGTGCAGCCAAATCTCAGCTCTGCCATTCAGCAGGAGGGATTCTGTGTGCCAGGGCTGCCCACAGGACAGTGAAAGCACAGCTCCTGCTGCCCAGCATCCTTGTCAGCACCACACACTCTCCAAGCAAAGGTGGACACAAAGAAACCTCCCCAACATCCAACTTTTGCTCCCAGCATTTGCTGTGGTGTCAGTGGGGACTTTGAGGTTAGCTGCCTGTTTATTTGTTTGCAATCCTGGGATGCTGGGTGATCTGTTTTAAGCCTGGAGATGGAGAAAAATGCATCTCTGTCTTCAGCAGTCTGTGTGAGTGGCAGTGACTGATGCCTTTTGGAAGGACACCCCAGGGGCCATGAGATGAGTGTAGATTGTGTCTGGGTATTGGTTAGCAGCATTTGCACCGAGCTGCTTTCCATTATCCCACATGTCAGGAAGAACATTTGCACTTCCAGGCCACTAGATGATGATGGTACTGTAATTACAGCTGCATCTGAATTAACATTCCCACATGAATAAAACATTAGCATGATTATTCTTAGCTTTTTAACTAGTGGTCTGTGGTCTCATCTCATTATAGCTACTTTCTTAACCAAACCAAACCACACACTCCAACAAACAGAGAGAAGAGAAATAAACACAGAACATCACTTCACCTTTTTCCCATTTAAGACTTGGAGTTGGTTAAATAATAATGAAGTATCTCTGAAAGCCAGTATGTTGGCAGAACTGTGTCCATAATGGGACATCTGTGAGCTTTAAGCCTTTGCTTCATTTCCATTAAGGTTTGATACACTTAAAACTGAAGACTGCAAATTGGAAATTCTAGATGTGCAATTATGTCTTTTTCTACACGGGGAAAAAAAAAATTGCACATTCAAATCTTAGTATTTTGCTTTTAAACAAAATCTTTGGGCCACAGTTGGGTGGAATGTTTTCATAGGAGCTTGGAGCCCCAAAGGGCACAAACCCAAGTGAAGGCCCTGTTGTGATGTGCTTGAGATGCAGGAGCTGCCTTTGCCCTGCACTCCTCATGCCCCCACAGAGCCTCAGGCTCCAAAAGCCTTTTCAGGTGTGTCTGCACTGGGACCAAGGGTGTGACACCAGTGACACCAGCTCAGAGACACATCCCTGAGGTGGCTTTACATGCTGTGCTCTTGCTATAACCTTGCCTTTCTCAGCAGCGTCAGCAGAGGGAAGAAGGGCATTTTCTGGTTTGTGGGTTAATGGCTCTCACACAAGTAGAACTGTCTGTTGCTGTGATTTTAGACTTGGTCAAAATAGACATGAAAAAAGATATCATTCCTGGCTCCCTGGGAAACCCTACAGTGTCACCATCATCCCCTTCTCTTGATGATTTTCTTTTAATATTTATCTTGGCTGTTTTTACTGGCCCTCTTTAAATCCCTTTTCATCAATAACTTTTGAATCCTCTCGATTCAAGCTTCAGCCAATGCTTGACATGTTTGTCAAGGTCTAGAAGATGACAAGGTCTTAAAAGTTACCTAAAATTGTTTTTCTGTAGAGAAGAACATCATCTTCTCATCAGAGGAGAAATTGGTAGCAGGAACACAATTTTAGGACACATCAGGGAATCTTCAGCTGAGAGAGAAGGAAAGGCTGGAATTGCTCAGAGCTCACATTTCTTTACTTGCACAGGTCATACAATGCCTAGACTTAGGAAAGCAAGTTCTGCTGTTCATTAAGCTCCTCTGGCAATTTGGGAAATACAGGTAAGCCTCACACTTCAGCCTGGTACCTTTATCTCTTGTGTTGAGAACAAGGGGCTTTGCCTCTGTCAGGATCTTCCTTGGAGATTCTGTGAGGACTGAAGGCTGCAGACAGTGCAGGCTGTGAAATCTGCTCCTGATGAGAGGTTACAAGTCAGCAGCCTGAACCCAAGCTTGACTCCTAATGAAAGTAATTGTAGGTAGCTGTCCATTCCCATTCCAGCCATTGCAGGGCTGCTCTTCCAGGGGATGTGTGGTTGTGGCCACACTTTGTTGACTTTTTTCTTCTTATTGAAAGCTGAACACTGAGCTGATCTGGCAATTATGTGAGTAAAGTAAAACTAGAATCTCTTTTTATAGCAGTCTCTGGACCGCTGGACCCACATAGCAGGGTAGGTGACAGGAATGCCCAATTCCAGCACCAGATTCTGCCAAGAGGGGAGGGCACCACCGAACCTGTCTTCAAGGATTCAGCTCCTTCCAGCATTGGTCAGTTGAGTCTGGGTTAGCAAAGACATCTTCAAGGGACAGGTTTAAGACCAGATGGGCTAAGCTGAGACCAGATGTCATCAGTCCATGGGAAACTCAACCATTTGGTCTCAGAAATATTCCCTACTACAGTTAAAGCTGATAATTCCTGGTTTCCCATTCCATTGAGGGAAAAAGTCTAACCCTTGCAGAGGCTGAAAATGTTGGTTACAGAGGTTCTGTTGGGAAGATGACAGCTTTGATCACACAAGAGCTTCTTCCATGGTAGCTGTTCCTGGTTTAGATTTATCTTTTTTAACCACAATATTTAACAAACAACAGCAGAAAAAACTTCATTAAAAAAAAAAAAAAAAAGCTGGATTAACCTCCTGAGAAACTGGCAGAAGAATCTGCCTTTGCCCTCCCTTAAATTATATGTTGTGCTCCCCTGCTGGTACAACAAAATAAAATGAAAAAGAATCTTCTCAATTTTTCTTTCACCAGTGTGTTAGGATATTGTCGGGTCAGCCCTGGTGGTGGGGTAGCAGATGACTAATAGCTGTGGTTTTTAATTAAATGTTATCAGAAGAGGATGATAGATTAGCACCACTACCCCCTACATTTCCCAGAACATTTCAAAATTACTTTTTGAAAAATGGACTTAAAAGAAGAAAGAAGGGGGAAGAGTGAAACAATGGTGGGAATTCCTTGTCCTTTCTGGACCAGAACAAAAGCTTTCTGTCTGTCAGAGAGGGAAAATCTTATTTATTTGTTACAGTTCAACCCAGTGTAGGCTGGCTTCTACCTGGCTGGGATTTCTGCAGCAGAGCTGGACCTCACCTTCACAGATCTCTGTTACTGCAGGCACTTCTGGAGAGGAAATTTAAGCTTTTGGATATTTAGAGCTGTAACACCTGAAATTGATAAAACACAGGGTACTGAGTGAGCCCTGAGTTTCTACTGCCGAGAGGTTTACTGGGAGTAGGTGGGGGAATATCTGAGCCAATGGAAAGGAAAAAAAAAATTATTCCAGAAGTGGCTAATAATTAAAGGATACCATTTTGTCTCTAGGTGAAATAAGAGTTCAGAGTTTGAAATTTTTCTTTAGGCAGGCACCAAGATCAAATCATTTCAGTGCAGGTGGCAGGATCCCTGTTTCCTGTGGAAAGATGTTTGGTCCTCTCTCCTTTGCTCCCCTTCATGTTACAACTATTAGTTACAGAACTCAGGCAGTGAAGATTGAAGAACACAATCTCTAGACCCACCTTTCCCTTAAAAAAACAGCTTAAGAATATTTTCATGAGAAAAAATAAAGGCCATTTAAGTAACCAATGCCTTTCAGAGGACTGGGTTTGCATTGTTCTTCTCAGAACAGGAGCATAACTCGTCTTTAGCCTCATTTTAGGTCCCTGAGTGCAATTCTGCATGCTGACCAAAATGAACAAGTGGTGGGGAATAGGGATGCGATCTACAAATAAAATGAGCACATCATTAGCTTATCATCATTGTTATTTTTATTAGTCAAGGTTTTGGCCCCCAGAAGCTGGGGCATTTGTAATGAGAAAGACATAAATAGCTTGTAAGTCAGGCTATAAATATGAGGCACTGGAAAACTGGGCTGGTACCAAGATAGATCATTATTTTTTGGAAAAAAATTATTTCTATTTCTCCCTTTCAACCAGAAAGGTGTGTCAGTGCTTAGTGACAGAAAAAAAAAATCTTTATCCTTATCTTTTTTTTTTTCTGCTGCACATATATTGTTTTTCTGGGTTTCTTCCATCTTTGGATAAGGCATGCATATCCCACATAACACAGATATAATTTCAAAGCAATGGTAATGGCTATTAATGATAAAATGCTGATTTCCCAGTTGCCTTGTTGAAACAAAGTCTGAACTGCAGCACACATGCCAGTAAAATCCCACTTTACATATAGTGGTAGGTGAAAATATTATAGAGGTTCCTTTCTCTGCCAGCTGTGTCATTTCTGTCCAAGGAAACTCAAGTGAGGTGCAGTTCTCTTACAGATGCTGATTAATTTCTAGGTCCATTCAGAGCGTGCTATTGCATGAAAACAGAAAAACCTGTGGGAGTTGGCATTTCCTTGATTTTTTTTCTCCTGGACCTGCACTGAACACATATTGAGTGCATCAAAATGCCACTTCAGGAGTGAATAAAAGGAAAAAGCTGGAAGAGAGCCTGCATCAGAGTTTACCTACTTTGCATTAAGGATGGTGACACAAACAGAGGGGCCCTGTGCTCCTGTCAGGGTGCCCTGTGGCCAGTGACAGAAACATGGGCAGTTCTAAATTAGAAGAACATTTCTGTATTAATTTATCACTCTGCTATACACAGGGCTAAGTATTTTCCAGAAGCTGCTACTGAGCCTCAGAGAGCTGAGGGAGCTTAAACCGTTGTGAAAGAAATACAGTTGCTTTCCTGATGTGATGTATTTGGCCTCATGAAAGGGCATTTTGTTTAGGTGGTGCACAGAAATCTTAGAAAGTGCCTACGGATGCAGATAAGGTCCCCGGGGCAAAGCAGCAGAACCTGAGCAGAGAAAGCATCATAAATCATGGGGCTTAATGTGCAGCTCATAAATCCAGTGTTTGGGGGAGCTCTGATAAGGCAGGGTGATGCTGGAGCACTTTTGCTGCACATAACGTAGCATGTGGCATTTGCATCCACACAGCAGTGAAATGAGTGAGATTTGCATCTCATTTTTCACTCTGTGCTATGGGTGGGGCAGATTCTGATCATGACTGTTGGGGGTGTAAATCAGAGAAAGGCCCCTGGTTTCACAGGAGTGACTCCAAATGTAAATCCTCATACTTGGGATGGGGAATAGGCTCTGAATTATGTTCATTTACATGATATAATCATATCAACCTGTGAATCTCTAAGTCAAACATCTGTGCTTGTTACTCACAGTAATTTGTGTGTATACATATGAATGCTTACTTGATATTTGCATATCAGATATTTGCATATTTTGAAGGCAAAATGTGAGATACACCAATCAGCTTTCATGTGCCTTGGTCTGAGTTGTTACTAAAGGATAGCTGGATGTTGCTTAGATAGCAAGTCTGATAGCCAAGGAAATCCAGATTTTCCCAAGCAGTCTGTGCATAACTCCTCAGGAATCAGGTGCCCTTCCTAATGGCAACATTTGCAATACTTTTGGGGTTTGAGTCTTTCAGTTATAGTGAACATCCTATCCTAATATTTGAAATAAATCTTTCTGGATATCTTTCCCTCCAAGTTTTAACCTGTAGAGAAAGGCAATGAAAGGAGAGATCATTATTATTGTATTTTCAATCTAAGGAAAATTTTAATAAAAAATTGTGCATCTGTGGATCCACTGAAAGGAAAAAGAGTTGCATTGTGCTCTCCTTAAGTGGCAAACCCGCAGGTTTCCTTGGCTTTCCAGCATTCCTGATGGTGATTCAGAGTCCTCTTTGATCTTTATCAGCCCTGTGGATGCCACAGAATCACAGAATGTTTAGGGTTGGAAGGGATCTTAAAGAAATCTACTTCCAGTCTCCCTGCCCTTGTCAGGGACTCTACTCCCTAGATTAGGTTGTCCCATCCAACCCTGAACCCTTCAGGGATGGGACATGCACAGACAGGAAGAAAATCCATGTACCTCTCAGACTTACTCTATACTTACATCAATGTCAATAGATTGTCAATAGAGTCAATAGATTTTGACCCCAGGGATTGGCTGTGGGTAAAGTATTCTAGCTGGCACGGTGCAGTCTAGATAAATAATCAAATATCCTACCTTCTTCATTCTTTCTTCCTGCTTGGACATAGGCAGAATTATTAAATAAATCCTCTAAATTAAATTTCTCTTTCATTTAGTGAACATCATATAGAGATGCTTTCAGGACATAACTGGAAGAGTGGCTATGAAGCTGATTCATTTTTCTTATCCATTTTAACTTGATAACCACAAAAAGCAGTGGATGCTTTCTGTGTTTCCAGTACAACAAGCAGTAGCATATGTTTACTGCACAATAATTTATTCTAACACAGAAAGATGATATTTCCCTAATGACTCGTGTTTCTGAGAAAAAAAATGAAGTGTCTCTCCATTTACATCTTTTCCTTTTTTCATTTCTTTTGGATGAGAAATCATTGCTTTCTTTTATCTGTCTCAGATGGATCCAACAAAGTTACTATAAAGGCTCCAGCTCTCGGTGAGCCCAGCAATGACCTCTTCTCCTTGCAGCATCCAGTGTTTCACTTGTACTTTTTTGTTTATCTCCTACAGCAAGCTGTTATGTAAAGTTCTGTGGTTTGGGTGGGGGTCTCAATCTACACAGTGGCTGCCTTTAAAGAGAACTCACTGCAAAGTGAGTCTCTAGCTGCCACATAGTACTGCACACAGAAGTGAAAGCTACCTCACAAATCTGGAAATGTGTATTGTTCCTTATTGCTTCTTCCTTGTGTCTGGAAGTTTTATTTCCTAATTTCGAAAGGGTTTTTTGTTTTGTTGTTCTTGTTTCTTTGTTGATTGGTTTTGTTTGTTTGTTTGGGGTGTTTTGTTTTGTTTTGTTTTGTTTTATAGGGAAGAACAATCTTTGAATCCCTGGGGCTCTCACTTGGCCCTGGTTGCTGAACAGTCCTGACAAAATCATTGGAGGACCAATATATGGAAAACCCCTTTGATACCATATTCCTCATTTAAAAAGGAATGATGCTTATTAGCTAATTGTCTGAATGCTAAAGTTCTGTCCAAATTCTTGAAGCATTGTAGCAAATACTTGCACTGGTAGAATGCCACTCCTTGATAAACACTCAGTGGCAGTTTGCAGCCAGCAGCAGCATGTCAGATGTCAGCTGTGCTTTGGCCTGGAATATTATGTCCTCATGAAATCACAGACATTACAGATTTAAAAAAACTCCTGTAAACAGCCAAAGCCTGAGGCTACTCTGCACCCCTCATCCAGGGAGAAGCCTCTTCTCCTTGAGGGGAAGAGTTATTTGCATCTCTGCGTCAAGATTTTCATCCTGAGAGCTACAGACACCAAAGGAGGGACATGGACACAGTGGTGGGGCTGCAGATACAGAGGGTCAATCTCTGTCCCATGCCAATGTTTTTGTTGTGTTGGACCCTCACTGAAGGGGTACCTCACTGTACCTGCTGCCTGCTTTGCTCTGCCCTGCTGCCCATTGCTGCCTTCTGGCCCCCAGCACTGCTCCTGTCTCATTTTCTTTGGGAATTGCCCACTAACACCCCTCTCCTCCATTCAGGAGATCATGAGCAGGTTGTTCTACTCCACAGCATGCACAAGGTATCTAAAGCATCCATCCCACTCCTTTTTTCTCCCCTTCTTGTTCCCAGCACTGGGAACAACGCCTTAACTTTGGTGTAGTTTCCAGCCCAGGTTCTTTACACTGTGGCAGTCTTTAACTTTAACTCTCTCTGTGCTATTCTGTCTTTTTTAGGAGAAACTCTTCTCCAACACAATAAAACAACATATGTGAAATGTGAATTTATTTATTACATTAATTCTTCTCCAGGGTCTCTTTCATTTCTTCTCACTGATGTTCTTACTTTTGGATTCCCCTCCTCCTGGGAATCATTCAGAGATAGAGAGGCAACTCCTTTCTCTTCCACAAGCTCTTAAAAGTTTAAATCATTGTTTGTTGCCTGGAAACAATATTTGTTTTCTTTGTCCAGTGAGGGTCCAGTACCTAGTTCAGGTTGCTGGCATCTCAGAGTATTGGAGATGGTTGTGGAGGCCTTTTTGGCACTGCCAGGTAGAGAATACAACAGCCCCACCATAGGCTGGGACAAGGCTGGTTTCACTGGTGCCCTCAGCTCAGGGTGGTGGGCCAGGCAATGCATCACACAGGCCAGAGCTGTCCTTGAGCTTGGAATCCATCAGGGAAATGCCCAGAAATGTAAAGGGAAGGAGAATGACTCACTGAAGAGCTCACAGGGGTTATTAAAGGAGGGAGGGTGCCTTATGTGGAGCCTGTGTGACTCTTCCAGGCTGGTGGCACTGACTCCTGGTCCACACACCCATTCCCATGGCTCCATGATGGGGCCTGGATCCCTCCTGGAGTTCTGAGAGGCTGCATTTTGCATATCAGGCTTTATTTATTTTTGGGATTTCCTTCTCTTTCTCTCCCCTTTCTTACAGAGGTGCTAAGTTTTAAAATAAGAGCGAGGAAGGGGAGAATTCACATCTTTGGCATTTCTCAGTGAATGTCTGCCAGACATTTAATAAACTGTTTTATGTTGAAAACATTTGAAGAATGACTCTGCAAACAGTGATAATACTTACTCATTAAGCTTTCAAACAGCCTGGCCTGACAGCCTTAACCTTTGCACCGTGCAAGTGAAAACATAAGGCACAAGTAAAACCCCTTCCTGCACTAACTCCAGTGGGCTGAGTGGTGGATTACACCAGGTATGAATTTACCCCCTGGCATTTGGTTCATTTCTAACAGCAAGTCATCATGGCTTGGTTTGAGCCCCAGTGCCTGATATAAGACTCCCAATAGAGTTAATTACTCAGTTCTTTACAATAATCCATTGCCCAGTCAACCCACAAAACATTTCATCACAGTAGCAGCCTGAATGTTCAGTTAGGGGACCAATTAATCAAGCTGGCATTAAAAAAAATATAAAACCACATTTTATAATAGTGTAAAACATCAGTGTAATCATTTTAGTTGCATTTGGCATACACAGACATGCACACACAGTATCTCTGTAGCTTGATTTATTACATTTAAAACTGAATGGCTTTGGAAATCAATTTTATTGGCCTTCATTATTTTAAAACATAAAATAAAGTGAAAGCATTACATAATAATGGCTTTTAAAATCTAGCTAAAGATGCCCAAAGGGAAAATATAGAAACCCTGGTGCATTGTATATTGTTCACTTTTTTTTTTTTTGTGG
>VXBR01002968.1:42046-56221 GCA_013400215.1 Cisticola juncidis | reverse complement strand
TGTGTGTGTGTGTGTGTGTGTGTGTGTACCAGCTCAGTGATTTGGAAAAAGCAATGATGTGAATTAAGGAGTATGTAAAGAGATGAAGTTGTAGGTCTTGCCACTAGTCTAGTGTGTGGGGGAATGAATGGAAGTGATTCCTTTTTCCCCAGCATGCTTTGGTTCAGAAAACATAAATAGGTGGCATCTGTCTCATTTACCAACAGCACTCACAACTAAAAGAGAAACTGGATGAGAACTTGTCTTTTAAGAGACAAGAGCAAATCCCTTCTTTATTTGCAGCTGTTTCTGTATCCAGAGTTATACCAGGGGGAGGGGGAGCAGAGGGTGGAAAGGGATAGATTAGAAATTAATGGAACAGAGATAAAAGTGTTTCACCACTGAGAAACTCCACCACAAGCAATTCCCAGAGGCAGGTAATGGGATCCTTCTCCACCTGTGCAAGGGGGAGGCCAAAAGCAGAGATTTGCTTTAGGTTTGTAGCAGCAAGGTGGGCAGCATTTCACCTGCAAGGAGTTGATTCACAGGAGAAGCAGCCAGTGGAGGTCACCATGTCTGGACCAGGGACACTCATGGAAAGGTCTTGTCCTGACAGTGAGCATGGCCTGGGGCTGAGGTGCCAGGGTGGCTGCAGCTCCTGTCTTTGTCCTCTGTCTGTGTTCTCTTCCTCCACTGGAGGTGGGGAGTCTGCTGTGCCTGGGAACTGCTCATTAGTAGAGATGTCAGACTGGGGAAGGACCTTCCCAGAAAGGTTCACTGCATTTTTCTGGGTTGTTGATTAGAAACAAAAAGAAATGAAATATTTTCAATTACTGAAACTCTAGAGATATAAACATAAATATATATATATATATATATTTGCCTAGAAAAACTTCATTATGTATGCTTCCACAGGAAAGTTTCAACCACTCACAGGTCTTGAGGTACCCTTACTTTTGAGATCTGCAGCAGATAACTGCAGCACTGAGGGGTTTTGGCTCAGGAGCAAACTCAGAGGCACAACTCAGACAGCTTGACAGGGGTTGGTGCTGACAGAGACGTTGCAGCCAGAGGCAGGTATAGAAAGATGAAAAATCAAAAGGTGATTATGGATTTGCTGGTGATATTCACATTATCAACACCAATCTATCCTGGTAAGAACTCTCTACATTTGAAGTATCTTGAAAGGCAGAAATGAGGAGTTCTCTGGAAGTTTTTTTCTCAAAAGCAGCATTTGAAGAGGCTCACCTGCTTTCGCCTCAGCAAGCTCCAAGGGCTGATCTCTGAGGAGAGTCTGGATTTTGGCCAGGAACAATGCCCACTTTATTCTGTCTATTGAATCTTGTTGGAGTTACTAGTGATTGCAACAAGGAACGTGGGTGTTGGCAGACCAGGACCTCAGTGAAACCCAAACTCTGCCTTCCCTGTGTGTGCACAGGAAGCAGCTTCCCCGTGTGCCAC
Source organism: Cisticola juncidis (assembly GCA_013400215.1). Lineage (NCBI taxonomy): Eukaryota > Metazoa > Chordata > Aves > Passeriformes > Cisticolidae > Cisticola > Cisticola juncidis. The sequence goes on along the minus strand of VXBR01002968.1, from coordinate 54,781 downwards.
CGTGATTTAACCCAGAGAAACATCTCTGTCTACTGCCTTCCTTTCCACTGAGCCTCCTTCCTTTTGCTTCAGGTTCAACTTCTCAAACTGTGGATTTTTTTTCCTCCCTCTCATACTAGATTCCTTCTTTGATTTTTTGTTCAGTAGGTTTTTTTTAAATTTGTTTTTATTTTGTGTTTTTTGTTTGTTTGTTTTTCTTTACATTTTTTGAGAAGGCATAGTCACAGGATCTCATCTGAACTTTCTTGTGCTAAGGCCTTAATCTGCACTGCAAGATGTTTTGGAGCAAATAGTGCTGGGGTGAATGTAAGCTCTCCCCATCCATACTTAACTCACTTAGCTTCTCTTAGCAAACAGAGATGACATTTTTGTGCACAGCAGGCACAAAAGAAGTAGAGGGGTTCATTCTGGGAGGGTTTTTGTGTTTGCAAAGTTCCCCTACTATTTTATAAAATGAAGACAAGTCCATCTGGGCTTCAAATACGTAGCAACATGCCAAATGGTTGTTAGCTAAGGAGCAGCATCAGTCCCTCTGGGATGGGGTCAGAGGACAGAGAAAAAAATGATTTAGGGGAAATTGGAGCAAATAAACTTTCCAGTTAGGATTTATTAAAATTATTCTTCCTTTACTTTAATACTGCTGTTTAGTTTTCATCCTCACTCTCTTCCCAGTATTTGTAGCTGCTACCTACTACACTGACTGGTGCTGCTTAAGCTCCAGTGATAGCTGGGCAAAGTCATCTGACATTATAACTGGCCTGATGGGGTCACAGTGCTGGGAACTGCCTTAGACCACTCCAGGTATGGCTCTGGGTAGCACCACCTTACCCTAGGGAGGCACCAGGTGATGCCTTTTCCTCTCCTTCCCAGCTAAAGTGACTCCTCTCCAAGGAAAAGCCTCTTGGTGTTCCACACCTGGGGAAGGGTCTCTTGGCTCCAGGAACAATGTGAAGAGATACAAAGCTGGCAGGGGAGAAAAGGGAAAGGGCAACTCTGACAGTCACTCCTTCTCCCAAATAGCTTCCCTCCCATGAGAGAAGGAGCAGCAGGCTCAGATCTGCAAGTCTCCTATTCCACTTTTATCATTTTCTCTTTCTCACCTTCTTTTGAGAGGGTTACAGGAAAGGATCTTAACATCCATGATTTGACAACATTCATCTTTGCAAATTGAGCTGAGAAATCTTCAGGATGTCCTGCTGAACACAGGATATTTGGGCTTGCTGAGAGTGGCCCTGGGATCTCAGCCTCTCACTTGTTCAGCCTTGACGATTTTTCAGCACATGCTCAGAAAGCAAAGCTGCCAAAGGTGGCCTTTGATGATGCTGTTGGCAGCACAGGCCATGGAAACGTTGTCTAAGCACAGGTGATGCTCATGTGTGGCTGAGTGTAAGCAGAAGAGGCTGTTTATGGGATTGTAGGTGGCTCTGCACAAGCTGACGGCCTCCAGCTCACTTGGAAAAAATCCTTGTCTTCTCTGAGGGCTCTGCTCTGCCTGTGTAACCCTAAAGAGCTGAAATTCATTCCTTGTGAATCCTGCAAAAGCTCAAGCCCATGAAATGAGCTGAAATTAGACCCTGGCTGCAAAACACAGTGCCAGACATGAATTCTCTTAAAGTTCGGTGTATTCAATGCTGGGAATTTGCTTCCACCCATGCCAGAGGTAACGGGATTAGCTGTGAAGCCCTGATCCCACTCCCTAACCTTCCCAGAGCTCAGGGCAGCCTGGGCTCCTGCTCTGAGCTCCAGGCCTCTGCAGCTGAAAGTGTTTAAATAGGAACGTCCATCACTCAGTGTGAATAAAAGTGAAAGTGGCCCTTTTAAAAGGGAGCGATGACTTGATCAAAATGCTGCTTTGTCATATCTGTTTCATAAAAATTTGCCCCCTCCGGGCCAATCCAGCTTGGTGTCAATGGTGAACGCCAACCACAGCCTTGTCTCGGTGAGCGCCGCACAAAGCCTTAATTTCACAGCCTTCAAACAACAGTGAAAAATCACCAGGAACTTTCTCCTCGGATCTGGGATCTCCCTAGCAACCGCAGGCCAAGCATACTGTAATTCAATTTATGCCTTGAACTCCTTCAGGAGTCTCTTCTTTAAAATCTGTCACAGTCAACGTGCCTTGGGAAACTATTATGAGCGCCTGAACCTTTGACCAGCGGAGAAAGTAAAGCGTTGGTATAAATCTCGGCAGCATGTTTGGTCTGTTTTTATGTTGGGCGTATGGTACATTTAACATTCATCCCGCAGCCTCCACCTCTTTTCTGCTTGGGAAAGGCACCCTGCATCTGTCATGCTGTCTGCTGTGAAACCGGGCTGGCCATCCCTGAAAGGAGGCGCGGGGCGGGGGGGAAATGCCTCCGCTCGGCCAGAAGAATTGCTTTATGTGGAAATGCACTGGCATGGCCCTGGGCTCGTTGGGAGACGGGGGTGTCATGGGAAAGATAAGCAGGAGTGACCTGGCAGGTTTGTGAATGTCTCAATCGGGGCCTGAAGTGGGTTTAACAAAAGAGTGAAAGCTTAGCAGGAAAACACAAATGATAATGAACTGCTCACTGTGTTTAAATAGCTGTCCCCCAAATAGGTCTGCAGTGAGCATTGTCAAGTTACTCGAGTCAAAGTGAGGTTTATAGGCCTGTAATTTTGGGGGTTATTTGTTTATGAGCCCTCTGTGAGCATCTTGAAAAAATTACTGCTTTCGCTCACAAATGCCATTTTTAAATTAATCATATGATGCGATGTGCTATAAATAGGATCCTTTTCTCTCTGTTAGCTCTGTGTCTCAAGTGCGGTCAAAAAGAGAAGAGATGAGCTTTTAGTGAGTAATGCTTGACAGGAAACATGTTGGCATTGAAATTTAGGGGCAGATTTAGGCTGTTGGTGGGGGATACACCCAAGGACAAGAGGGGATCTGTTCCCTTTGGGGTCCTGAGAACCTCCATGCACAGCACCTAACAGGAAATGACTACTAAAGATAATTTCCAAGTAATTACTTGAACATACTCCATATTCCAACCCAATACGAGTATTTTAGCCCAGGAGCCTCAGCCCATCACTCTCTATCTACTGGGAATAGCAAGTCTGTGTACTGAGAGGGTATTTTCCAGAAGGATCAAAATTAGACCTCACTTTTCCACCCTCCTCTCTCACTTGTCTGTGGAACCACATCCTAAATAAAACGAAGTAGCAGGGTAACTCCAGGAGGCACATATGCAGTGGTTGTTATGGATGGCTGGTCCAAGTTGAAATTGCTGCTTCCACAGCATCAGGGAGCAGCTCCTAAGGAGGATTCTGTGCTCAGCCCTCACAGCCTCTGCTCACAGAGCGGCTTCAGCTCCAGATGTGCTGGAGACACGCAGCAGCCAACAGTAAGTGGAGTACCTGTGTGAAATCCCACAACTCCTCAACAGGGCAGGCTTCATGCTCACTGCAGGACTAGATTTGATCTCAGCAGTCTTTCCTCACATTGCTTAATACAACCATATTTATATTTTGAGTCCTGCTGTTCACTTTGATCTCAGGGAAGCGTTGTAATGCAGGCTAGGGATGGTATTTGGCCGGGCAGTAGCTCCATCTACCCTTAGAGAAGAACAGCCTGGAGCTTTTACCAACACTTGGAGAAGTACTGAGATAAGAATGGTTAAAAATCAGCAAGGGTCTGAATTTTTGTCTGTAGCTGAGTAGAGTCTTGGCATCATTTTATGGCTGGAAGAACCTACTCTGTCTTCAGTAAGGTTTATAGGGATTTGGCTTTGCAAAGTGGCTGCTGAAAGGCAGACAGGGCCATGGAGAAATGGTCAGGCAGCATGCAAAGCCGTGGAGCTGGGCACTGCTCTGGTAGTGCAGCAAAGCTGGAGCAAATGCCAGCAAATCTGAGTTGAGTTTTACCTTTCTCCTGGCATTTCTCTTTTCCCACGCAGTTCTGCTCACTGACCCTGTGGGTCTGAGTCACGGCCCTTGTCTGTGTTCCTGTGTGCACTGGCTGGTACAGGGAGGACTTTGGTGTAATAACACCCTGTCACTACTCATTACAAACACAAAATTGCAGCTGGAAGACCCACGGGTTCCCACGAAAGCAAGGCTGTCTTTCATCTTGCTGTCTCTGCTTTAAATAATTCCTCACTGTTCAGGCAAACTGAACAAACAGGTGGGGGAAAAAACATGTATTACTAATTAACTAGAGATCATTGTTGTACACCAAACAATAATATCAAAACTCATCCATTACAGTGGAGGGGGACTGTTTATAGAGGCATCGATGAGTAAAACATTAGCAGCATACCTTAACTGTTTTGTGTCTCTAGGAGAAGAAAATACTGGGATAGATTTAATTCCCAGAGTGGTGTACAAGTGGGTTACTACATCGTGATTAAAGGTGGGCACCCATTTTTTTAGGATAAGTCACGCAGGAGCAGCTGGTCTGCCAGGATGGCCATCCCATCCCACAGTCACTCTCAGAGGCTCTGTGGTGGCCAGCACTGGAGCACTGGGGATGCCTGGATGCTTCAGACCAAAACCTGAAGTATTTGCAAGGGCAGGTAAGAAGATTATAATAACTGCTTTGCACTGCTGGTATGTTGCTGGCTCTACATCAAGAGAAAAAAAAAATTAAATATCATTTATCTTTCTCTGGAAAGCTTACCAGCCAAGTTTTGAAGGAATTATCTTTTTTGCATCTCCTGTTCGCTTGACTGTATAAATACAATACCTGCTTGAGAAAGGAACAACAGTGCTCCTTTCAGCCTTGCAGGATTTCAATTCACAGTAAGTTTATCTGACATCTCTCATGATTAGCTGTGAACTTATCTCAAGTAAGAGAGAGGGGTGGAGAGAGGGCAGGAGCGAAGAAGATAAGCACCAAACAAAAGATGTTTGTCTCTATCTCTGGGTGCTGCCTTAAACCAGCCCAGTCTGTCAAGTACTGAAATACGAAGTAGCACGTGAATTTTGCAGCAGGGAGCAGGAGGAGAGCATGGAATATAAACTCGTTTTAGACACCAAATATGTCTTACTGCTATTTTTGTTTCCTGACAAATTGTACGGCTAATTCTGTGCACTCAGTGGGGAAAGTGCTGTTAGCAGGTAAGAGCTTGCTTGAAAGTGCTGTAAAAGATTCCCAGTGATCACAAGTAAGTGTGGGCCAGAGGAAAACTGATTCCATTTCCAGCTGAGTCCTGAAGCTTGAAGACTTGAGGGTGCAAGGCACAGGTTTTCCTGTAGGGCCTGAGGGAATCTGATCAGTTTTAGACCACGATCCAATTCCCAGTGAATGTAATGGGGAAGGTCTTGTCTGCCTGAGTGGTTTGAGGACAAAACTGGGTGTTTTTGCCCCGTCTCCACCACCTGTGAAGCAGTGGACATCAACTGAAGGGATGCCACAAACACAACTGTCACCAGCACAAGGTGTTATGCCAAAAGTATAAACTTATTAAAAAGTGTTTAGACAGAGGTCCAAAGGACAATTTCTTCAAGAGTTAGTAAACATACAGAGGCAAAAAAGTCTTCAGGAGAGCAGGAGATCCCTGAGCTTCAGACAAGTGCCACAGGAAGTGTCATTCTTATCTGCCTCAGGTTTCATCTCTTGGTATCTGCTCCTGGCCCCTCTGAAGAACATCAGGCAAGTTGCCCACTTCTTCTATCTCTATTCTTACAGAATCCAAAATAGAAGCAGAAAACTTCTTGCAAAATTTCCCATTATTTTTCAATAGAAAAGAAAAGTAGCTTTGCTTTTAATGAAATGGAGCATGATGTCCAGTCCTGGCTGTGTGCCTGACACATATCTGTTCTTGGATGTTCTTGTTGTGGTATCTGACATTACTCAGGGGCTTCCCCCTGCTGTAGACAAGAAGCTGTTCCAGCATAACCCTGAAGCAGTAGTTGCTCCTGAAATAACTGTCCCTGAGTAACTCCATGTGTGGACATTTTTATTTCCAATTACCAAGATCTTGTGTTGGTGAATTAATCTAAAATGTCTTTTTACCAAATAAGAGTCTTCATCTGTGGGTTATTCAGTAACTATTGCTCTCTTGACTTTACCTCATCTTTAACATGACAGACCTGTCAAGTAAAAAGGGGCCCAAGGACAGAAGTTTATGTGGTAACTGCTGGCACATGCTGATTATTATTCATCATTTCACAATATTAATAAAGTTTTAGCACACAAATGGCTCTTTCTGGAGTCACCAAAAGTGCTTTGAGAAATCACAGTGGAGTAAGCAGCCTTATTTCCATTGCACAATCAGGAAAAACTGAGGAACAAACACAATAAGGCATGATGTTCTAAAGTGATTAGTAATCTGAGATGTTCCATTTTGATCAAAACCTAAAGGAAGAGACTGAACTTAAGATAATAATGAGCATCTAAACTTGGAAAACAGGCCCTCTGAAAAGTCCTCTGTTTGTACCCAAGACTGGATGCAACAAAACCTTCTTGTGAGTCCTGAAGATATTAGCTCTGGTCATGAAGATATTATTACTATTATTATCATTATTGATACATGCAAATACGGATTGGAGGTTCTCATTCCTTACACATTTTCAAACATATGGCAGAGTGGTGCTTGCCCCCAAAAAGCTTGTTCTTCTGACAGCAACACATAATCACTGGGGAGACACTGAGCAGAAACTGAGGAGAAGGACAATCAGATTTGTCCATTTCTGAGATGCCCAGGGAAGTGGCAGTGTGCTGCCTGCTCAGCTGCTGTTGGGCTGGATTTTCTCATCTGCTTTAGACAAAAGGAAGGAGCTGGTGGAATAACGAGGGCAGGTTTTGGAGTCATTTGGTGGGAACTCTTCATTTTCCCCATTTGGCAGGGAAACTCTGAAAAGCATTTCTTGGAAAGCATGGGTCTGGCCTCATCTCCCCCACCTGCTTAGCAACTTCAGGGAAGGTTTGGGAAGCAGCACTGAGCCATTTTCTTTCTCTCTCAGCCATCTCCCCTTCTCCCAGGCCACAGTCAGCATTGAAGTTTGTCTCCTTCCCCCTCTCTTTCTTCTGTTGCAACGCCAGTGGTGTCTCCTGGCACTTTCTGAAGTGAAGTCAGATTTTGGCATCATCCTTTCAACTGTGATGAAAGTTACAACAGGGAGGGTAAGTGGAATTTGATAACAAAAGGCCTCTCGAGGCCTTTTCATCTTTGAACCACTGGCAGTGCCAGTAAAGTCCTGTTTCTATCTCAGCATCAACGTTCCCAGTTCTGCAAAATAATAAAATAAATAAGAATTACTGCAGTGAATCTGTTAAATGGTTTTCCTTTTACTAGATTCCAACAAATTGCTTAAAGCACATCTTAAACTGCCTTTATTTTCAGGAATGTAAATACTCTGAAGGACAGATTGTACAGTGGCTGGCATGTCAGGGGTACCAAAGACAGAGTCATAATCCTCCCCCTCATTCTTCCTGGCTAAATATCCTTATGTGGTCAGAGTGACCTACTGTGCAGTCCTGTCAATTTCTAAGTGGTTTGAGATAAGTGTCCCTTGATCACAATGGAAAGTTTGTGGAAATTTTCTGAGAAATAGGCATTTTGAAAAAACCATTGACAGTTGGCAATGAAGAAAATATGCTCTCCTCCCCTGCCCATGCTGAAATTCTATGCTTAAATGTAAATATAATTTGAGCATAAAGCAGTAAATTTTTTGAACAGCAATCTAAATAGTGGCTAGAGAGGAAGAAAAATCAGAGTGAACTCTCCTGACCTCTGTGTGTGTGTATTTGACAATATAGCATCTCTAGCCAAGGTTTAAAAATGGTGCACTCTTGCATCAGGGGGTAGACTGGACCTTATTTCTAAACTATGCTGCAGTATTAGACATAATCATTTGTCTTTTGTTTCTTCAGTTGGGTTTCACAGAAATAAAGGGGATGCATTTGCCAAAGCACATTTTTTAGAGTGAATAATGATGAAAAAGACGTGGTGCTCTGTCTGCCAAAGTGCAGTATTTTGCACTAATGCACAGAGGCCTCCTGTGGTGGGAATGTCCAAGCTGGGGGGGACAGTAGGGGATGAGGCTGCTTTAGAGGAACTCAAAAGGTTCAGCACCAGCTTAGAGAGAGCAGGGCTGGCAGCAGCCCTCATTTGAGGCCTTTTGCTCCTGCCCCACACTGGGGTGGAAGGGCACAGCCCCAGTGTCACAGGCTGCGAGGAGGGAGGCACAGCTGTGGTTACTGGGAAAGCTTCTTCAGAAATCAATCAGAAATGTAACTTTGCTGGGTTGGGACATAAATGCCTTTGATTGGTTATATTTTGGGTTTAGTCCATGTCCTTCTTAGAATCATAGAACCATAATCATAGAATTATTTGGGTGTGGAGGGACCTTAAAGATCCCCTGTTCAAATTCCCCCTGCTATGGTCACTTTTCATAGGACCAGGTTGCTCAGGACACCATCCAACCTTGCCTTGAACACTTCCAGAGATGGGGCAGCCCCACCTTCTCTGGACAATTTGTTCAAATCACCACACTCTGAATAAAGAATTTCCTCCTAACATCTAATATTAATCTAATTCTGCAACAGTGCTGTTCTGACTACCTGGGAGAGATGGGAAGTTTCTCCATGTTGAGTTTTCCATTCTGTTCCTGCAAATGTCCCACCTATTTACAGAGGGAGAAGTCAGATAATGGGTCAGATAATTCCTCAGTATGGACCTTGCCATGGTGTCTTCTTGGTGATGCCTAAAGTATTTGCCATGAATTTCTGGTGAAATTTGTGGAAAATGCTTTCTTAGCCACTTCTGTGACAAGTCACCCACTGGCCTTTTGTGTGTGGGCATTTCCAGGAACACAGGAGCTTTGCAGGACCATGCCCTGGCCTCCTCTGTGGTGTATTTACCACCTCAGAAAGAGTGAAGAAAACCCCACAAAGTTACTTCAGAATTCTTTTTAACAGTTGTTTTGCCACTGAAGGGTAAGTTACATCTCATCATTATTCCAACTACAACTAAATTCTGGCATCTGTTAATAGAAGTACATTGCATGTGGACTGCATTTGGTCTGGGATATACAAAATTGCTCTACTGCTAAAGATTGAGTTGATTGTCTTGTTGTTTTGAATTTTTTTTTTAAATAATTCAAGAATCCAAGAGGGAGAAGAAATTCTGCCCTGAGTATTGCTTCCCTTGTGGTACTGACAGTGATAATGGGCTCTCATTTGTTAGCACTCTCCAGCAAAAGGACAGGTTCAGTGGCTGGTATATTTTGCCTTCCAGTCTTCATGGGCACCAAGTTTCTTCACAGGAGTCTCTGACATGAGTAACACACACAATGCAGTGACATCAGGTCTGAGGGGGAAATGCTCTCAGGCCTTCCTTGTTTATAAGACAGGCCATAAGCCAGATTTCACCCTGCTCTACATCAAATTCAAGGTTAGGTGACGTAATCTAGGTCAGGATTCAGCTGTGTAAAATCTGAGAGAGGACAGAAAAGACTGTGCTGGCTTCCAAATGCCTTAATAAGGGCATCTTCTTTTAAAGAGGGGGTTAGTCCGAAGTAACTTCTCTTATGCTAACAGTTATGACTAGGCAAGTGTAAGCACTTAAATCAAGTTGGATTTTCTATCCAAGGCACTGCTAAAATCCACAGTTTTCAACTGCCTAATCTAGTAGCCTGCTCAGGAGCATCATTTGTTAGGGGAGGAAGATTTGAAGTAGAGAACTGTATATAAATGGCTTTAGTCAGAAACAACAGCCCAAATAGTTCATAGATATCTTAATGTGAAACTATAAATTGCAAAACAAAAAAAAATGTATTAAAAATGGGAAAAAAATAGACATTTTGATTCATCAAGGCCTGCAAAGTTTCATATTTTCTGCAATTTTCTGAGGAGCTTCAGAAAGAAGACTTCATGCATGCAGTGCACACACTCCCATACACACAAACACATGGAATATATCTCCAGTTACAGGTGTTTCAAACTGGTGCCATGTCACAGACATGAGCCCTTCACAGAAGGGAAGCTTGAAATGCTTCTGCATTCCTCTTGCAGAATCCAGGCATTACAGAAAGTCATAGAAGTATTGGTTGGAAAATACTTTGAAGATCGCTGAGTCCAACCATGAACCCAGCACTGTCAAGTCCTCCCCTAAATCATGTCCCCAGCTCCACATCTGCACATTTTTTAACAATTCCAGAAATGTGGAAGTAGTGGTGTTTCCATCATTTCCCTGGGAAGCCTGCTCTAATGCCTATTCCTATTTCAGTAAATAATTTTTTCCTAATATTCAATCTAAACTGGCACTGGCAGTGCCAGTCTGATGAGACTGGAAAAGCCAAGGTTTGTCTTGTTTAGGATTGACCAAATTTAGTACTTTTACAAAAAATATGCATTTGCACTGCAGGTTTGCTCTGTGACTGCCAACAAAAGGTAGAATAAATGAAATAAAGGAGTTCAGGAAAAGAATCCAGAGAAAGATGCTGGTTGGTAGAGCTGGCACTTGCCCTTTGTTTTCCCCCTGGGACAGATGTTGGTGTATTGGCAAATGTTATTTCAATTAACACAAAATACTCCCAGCCTGCATCTGATCTGTTACACCACAGCCTTCTCACAAAAGGAGCATTGATTTAGGGGGCTCATTTCACAATCCTGTTGCAGGACCATATTGGTGGGTTTGAGGAGAGATTTGCCCTGACACCTTTTGTCCGTAGCTTGCCGACTCCATTGTCCGTGGTGCATAATCTGATTTAGCTTAATCCAGCCCTAATGGGAACTCCCACCTAGGAGCTGGGGGAACAGGAGATATTGCAAGATTTCCAACAGGTCATGGTGGTCTTTTTTGTTTTCATTGTTTGCTGCTTAAAAAAGAGAAAGAAACCCAACCTGAGCTCCCCCCGGAGCGGATGGAGAGAGGAAGGCATCTCCAGAAGGTGGTGAACTGATCTCCCATTTAAAACAGGTCTGAGAATTTAACCTGGTGACTCCTCGTGTTTTTGTGTGTGCATGTTTGTGTGCTATTCTTTTGGACCACAGAAATGAACACTAAGATAATCTGAGCTAAAGGATCTTTGCAAAGACCGTTCAACCTCCATGGAAAATCCATCCTCAGGACTATGAGGTTTATGCCAGGCTTGAAACACTGAAATCATTCCTAAAAATCCAGCATATACTGCAGTACTTTGCTGAATTGGAACCTTCCAGAGCGCAGAGATGAAGGATTTCTTTGCAGTCTTAATTGTTTGTTTCAGTCCTATTCAGACTCTCTCCTTGTTTTGTCCTTGATAGAAAAACACAATCCCTAAAGCTCCCTTTTCATCTCCTTGCTCTGTAAATAATTTTGTCCTAAGAGATGCCTCCTTTTAAAATAAATTTAAAAAGAAAGATTACATTTAGTACTGCTTACTACATCATGCTGATTCTGAGAAAAGTATTGATAAAGGAATTTGTGCAAATCCAAACCCTGGATAACACTGGAGACTGCTAACTGTTGTAGTAAATGAAGAAGTGTACACATGTTACATTAAAATTAATTTCAGAAGCAAAAGTAAATCTTCTCTCCGTGGAAAGAAACTATTCTTCTCAGATTTTTTTTTATGTGCCCAGATAATTTATTTTCTGTCTTTATCCCACTGCTGCCCCTGTTAATGTGCCAGGTTTCCTTATCAGTGATGATGTCCCTGTGCCTTTCAGTGACAGCCACACATCCCTCAGGATGGTCCCAGATGAGGCTGAGACAGAAGATTGATAAAGGAATTGAGTAAAATACCACTTTTTCTTCTGAAAATACATTCCCTGAGAAAGAGTGAGAAACTTTTTCCCTGGGAGCATCTCAGGTTTGTAGCTGTCTCCTATATAGGTCTCCCTACACAGTCAAAAGCTTTAAGGGATGATCCAGTTTAGTCATCTCCCCATCCTCTACCCCACAGCTCAGTTTGAACCAAAGCAGAAGAGGAGGAAGGTATTTGGCATCCTCACTTCTCTGCAGGAGCCCCTCTGCTTGCCTCTGTGTCATTTTGCTCAACACCTAGCAGAAAGTGATAACAACAACAAAATAAACTTTCAGCAGCTCCGATTAAAAGAAAAAAGAGCCCACTGTTTCTCAGAAGCACAGAGAGCTAGAATGTCAGCCAGCTATCAGCAATACCTGGAAAACATTGTGTTCTCTGCCAGCAAAGCTGATGAGGGTTTTTTATTTTAATGGCTGTGCTCTGAAAGGTCTGCTTGTTAGGTACATTGTACACCATGGGAATGAGGTGTGGGGCAGTTTTGGCCCTGACACCTGGGTTTAGTTTTTGGAGGTTTTTTTCACATATCTCTAAGGGGGGAATGAGGCAGCCTGAGCTCTGAAGGGTTCTGTCTGCTGTTCCCATCACACCCATTACACTCATCTGTGCTTCACCATGTGATTAAATCAAGTGTTTTGTGCCAGCACAAAAGTTACAAAAGAAAGAGGTACAGGATTAACACACCACGTACTCAGACAGAGCTTTCAGCAGAGCAGGATGCATCCAGCAAAGGGCAGCATTTTGTCCTGTGCCCCCATGGATGGGAGTTTGGGGTGGGTAAAGTGTCCTAGACTTTTAGAGGAGAGGAGAGCATTGCTTGGGATGAATGACTACACTAGAAAATTCAGTCTCCTGCTGTAAACCTGCTCACTGCACAAGGGCTGGAAGCTGTACACTGCTTCTGGTTGCAGGGCTGCAGGCTCCAAATTTTGACAGTTACTGGAAAAGGTTTTTTTTTATCTCCAACCTGAAACATGAAAAAAAAAAAAAAAGGAAAAAAACTGTGTTTGCCCCGTGGGGAGT
>VXBR01002968.1:15897-41941 GCA_013400215.1 Cisticola juncidis | reverse complement strand
CCAACCTGAAACATGAAAAAAAAAAAAAAAGGCAAAACACTGTGTTGTCCACGTGGGTAGTGCTGAATCCTGTCCTTTTGACTTTATATCAGATACATGGGCTGCCCACCTGCCCAGATAACTTGGTTAATGCTGGGCACCTTGAAGAATGTCCTGGGAGTAAGATGTTCCTACATTAAAGGAAATTTTTTTTCCAGCAGCATTTTCTTCCCCTAGAACAATCTGCACCCAACTTGCTGACTGTGCAAGCCCAGACTTTGGTGCTGTCATTTTCTATTTTACCCATTTGCTTCATTCTGAGACACAGAGTTGGTAGAAACATGGACAAACTCTCATAAATTCTCAAATACACAGGAAGCCCTGCATTAGGAGTGAGGAGTGGCCAGGCTTTCATCTGTCCCTGCAGGGAAGTGTTTGCCATCTGCCCTGTCCCTTCCTCAGGGCCAATGTGGGCTGCTGCTCATGCTTGCTTCAGGGCAGACCCATAAATTCATCTCTACAGGAAAAGCATCTCCATCCATACCTGTTTCTGAAGTCTCAGAGCCATGAGCATGCATGGTCCCAAGGCACATGATTTATTATTTTATGAGGAATTGCTGCTCTCCCCTACAGTCAAACCTTTGTCCATTTGATGCTCTTGGCAATGAGCTTGCACAGTTCAGAGATTAAAAAAGTGCCTATTTCTTGTGAGGTGTTTCTGCTAGCAGGACTTTGTGAGGCAAAGCTGCTGCTTGACACATAATTTGAAAAGTTATTATTTTGACTTATCCAGAAAGAAACTCTTTTCTTTGATGCAATTTGACTTTCTTCAGAAGTTGCTTCTTCAGAAATTCTTCAGAAATGCTTTTGCTTTTTCCCTTGGGTGTTTTAACAAAAATGAAAGCAATGCTGTTTTCATTAGTATTTTGCAGAGAAAAGTTTAGGCTTTTCTCAATATAGGGCAAGTTTTTCTGCTGTTGAAAGCTGGGAGGGGTTAATCTTTTTTCCTTTTCTTTTCTTTTTAAGTTAGAGATTCTAATGTGCTGCCCTGCAGGAATTGCCATTTAAGTGCCTTATACTTACATTTGCCTCAATTGACCACACTCTCTCAGATCCTCTTTCCTATGATACACCACAGCCTCCTCTCATGATGTGAAAACCCAGTTGTGTTCTGGGAGATAATATTTGGCCAAGCCCATAAAAGAAAATGGGATTATAAAGGCATCTGAAACTTCCTCCATTTGTTGTGGAAAGCAAGCTCTATCTAAGCATTTTATTTTCAAAGTAAGTATTTGAATTATGAAGGAATACTTGGCATTTTCCTCAAAAAGCAGATCTTTCACAAATAAATTAATCTGAAAAACAACAAAAAAAAAAGACCTCTCACCCCAAAATTTCTGACAGCTAATTTTTTACTGGAAAACATCTTTTGTGGAAAGTTTTGATGCTCTTTATATTTGTGTACTTAAAACTACATTTGTGCTAATGTGGCTTTGCTGATCAGAACCTCAAAATTTAGCATGTTGCAGAATTTATACATTTGTTCCCAGCCAAACCATACCATATAAAAGCTGGCTTATTGCTAGTAATATCAAAAAAAAAAACTGGCTAAGACATCCTGGATACTGCACACATACTGATGGTCTTTACAGAATAAATGCTTTGTGCTCTGATGTGGCAAATGAGGTCATTTGAGTGCACTAACTCTGGTCTTCCTCTCCCTGTTCTGCTTGAAAGAGATTTGAATGTGAAAAGGTTTTGGCACTCCAGGCTCCAGGGTTTGGAACAGCTCTCAAAATTGGAGACTTAAAGGTCACTTTTCTCTGAAGAAGTGAGGGACTCAACTCCAATACCAGCCATCAAAGAAATGCCAAAGTAAAAGTTGTCTCCAAAATCACGTTGAGGAGGCCAGGGCTCGAGCTGTTCCCCAGACACATGTGAGGCCTCTGTGTTGAATATATATTGTTCTATCCCTGCAGCATGACCCCGTCTGTCAGATAAGGAGAAGCAGTAAAACAGGGAGGATGTGGTTACTGTTGTGGAAGTTGGAAAACAAATTCAAGCTTAGGAGGCTTGGTTTTTCTCCCCTAAAATTAAAACCACTGCTCCTGTTAACTTCCTAAGCTCCATCCAAATTTAGCTGATGCTCTGAGAGGGAAATAACAGGATTTTATAAGTTATTTCACATTTAACAACTGGCTAGGAGAAGTGGGCAAAGGCATAGGAGAGTAAAGTACACTCCTATCACCTTTCTCCCTGCCCATGATGAACCAAGGGATGTGTTTGACCCAGAAAAACTGTAAGGCACTGGTAGTCATGGGCACATTGAAATGAGGGCCATGGTGAAATTCTGCTGGGCAGGGATCTGCCAGGGCCAGGCAAAAGCTGTGCTGGTGCTCGTGGTGTGATGCCACTTCTGTACCTCGCAGGGAGACAAAGTGCTTAATTCTGGGCTGGAGGGAGATACCTGATAGGGGCTGAAATCCACAGCAGATGCTTTTGTGGAGAAGCCTGGGTATATCCTTTTTCACCCCAGCAGAAGCAGGAGGGTGACTCCCACCAGGTGACCTCACCCTTCATTTTACATATAACACCCTGGTGCTTCCCACAGTTTTGGATTCTGATTCAAATCCCTCTTCTGGCAGATGCAGAGCAGGATTTGTGCTGTGCTTTCCTCCTTGCCCGTGACCAAGCAAATTTGGGACATTCTTGTCTCTCCTCTCTAGCTGTGCTCCATTAGGTCTAGCAGGACACGTTCAGAAAATAATTCCCAGATTAGAAGCCCATGTTCCTCAAGCAGTCTGGGCTTAGCTCTCCAACATGCCATGGGCCATGCCCCATGCATTCTAGAGGTGTTTTTGGAGACTCAGCTCCTACACATCCTCCTTCACCTCCCACAACTCAGCTCTGTGGATTAACTCCATGCCCCCAACCCTGTGACTTGCTGAGGCCAGCCTTTTAAGAGCAACATGTAGAGCCTGAATAGAGAAGCCTGATCAACACAGTAAATGACAAAAGTTTTTAAAAATATCGATCTACTTATACATTATAAGTTCTGCAGTTTTCCTATTTGAACAATTGTGCTGCATTTTACTTGAACTTTTTGAGCCTGCAGTAGTATCTCAGTCAAGTTTTTGGGAATACTGAATTGCTTGACAGCCTTTCAGCCACAGCTAGGAAGAGGTACTTCAGATGACTGCTCTTTGAGAAGGAATCACTGCAATAGTGAGGAAAATGTTTCTGAAGCCCCCAAACTGCCTTTTCCATCACTCACCAGCCTGTACCCCATTTGGGTGGGCTGACAGCAAATCACTGTGTTCAAGCTGACAGCACATTGGTTTTAAATTTCCTGCTCTCTAAACCATGCTGCAAACTGATTCAAAACACTTTCATTACAGGGATGAAAATAAATCCCACCAAAGCTGGATTTTATCATGTGGATCTATCAGAGACGAGCAGGCTGGGTTGTGTGGGGTTCAAGGATGTGGCCATCAGTCCCTAGAGCCAAATGGGAAGCTGTGGAGAATCTCTGCTGCATGCCCACACATTAGACTCAGCAAGCCACCACCTAGGAGGACTAAACCAGGCACACTGTCCCTCATCGTTTGGGTTTTGGGAAACTTTGATTTCCATCAATGGGATTGGGGCTGGCAGCATCATAAAACCCTCTTTGAATCGTGCTGAATTTCCAGAACTAAAGCAACATTTTGATGGCATTTCTGCTTGTGATCAGCATCCAAACACAAGTCTAAGCCTTGCAGCACATGTTTGAGAAGGTGGGTGGGCTCTTTCAGGCACGTCCTCCCACGGGGCTAGTGCAAGCCCCAGCTCAGGAGCTGCTCCCAACCTTTTCCTTTGCCCCCACTGAGAACACAACCCTGCTTAGCTGGTGCTGCCAGCTGGGACAAGCTGCCCCAGCAAGATGCATTGCCTAGAGCGTTTCTTTTGCTTTCACTTAACAATCTGCCACCAGTCCTGGCAAGGTTTGGGCTGCATTTCTCAGCTCCTAATAGCTCTTTCCTGCCTTCCCCAGCATCCATGCCTACACCCAGGAGAATAGCCCCAGTTTGCTGGAACTAACTCTCCCAGAGCAGTGTGGGCATGCACTTCAGCATGAAGGCAGCATATCAGGAGAAACAACCACTTAATTTTGGGTCAGTAGCCCTGGGCTAACATTAAGCCTGGTCTGACCAACATCCCAGGTGGAGATGTTCATATCTGGACAGTGTTTTCTGTGAGGAAGTTGAAGATGTCTTCAGCAGAGCACAGCCCTCTTCACTATGCAAGCACTGTCTGTTTACAAAAACAATTTCAAGATACAGCATAATGTACATAAGTCACTGACTGTACTCTTAGCTACAACAGCAAAAATGCACAAGCATGTAGGCACAAATGTACACAAATGCATATTATTATGATTTGCAGCTGTCAGAGCAGTTCCTGTCACCAAAAGAGCTAAACTTAATTGCCAGTCTGGAATGAATCTTGATGTTAAAATACAAAAAGAGCAAGCTGCCTAAGTGTATGCACATTCTTCCTCTGTAAATAGCTTCCCAAGAATGGAGGGCCAAATCCTCAGTTGGTGTAGGCTGGTGTCAAATTTTGACAGCTAAATCTAGACGAGCTGACTTTTCTGATGGTGCTAGCTCCAGATCTGATTCTGCATGTTTTCTAATCTTTTCATCAGGAGACCATTTAAATCCTGTAGAATATCATGAAGGTGTTTATTAATGGCCATCTGCATCCCCCAACACTATTTGCCTTGGCATCTAGACGGGGCTGAGGAGGTCTGGGTTTTATTCCTACCTGAATCTCTAATTCAGGGTGACCTTCAGCATGTCCTTCATCACCTTTCTCACCATTGGTCACAGCATTCAGACCAGAGAAATCAAACTTCAGCACACCAGATGGAGCAGAAAATGCCCTCAGTCCATTGCACAAACACAAGACTGTGCCTAACCTGCCTCTGACTGCAGACTTCTGGCCAATGCCTCCAAGTGTTTCCCCTGTACATTCCCTCTCACTGGCACCCCCATTTGTCATTGTGGTGGTGATTTCTCGACTGCACAAGGAAGTGTCTCCTCCAGGCTGCAGGGATGATTCTGTGTGTCTCCTGGAATTGTTCTGTATGCCACTGGCCATACCCCAGAGGCCCTTTGCAGTCCCCTTTCACAGACTGTGAGCCCTTGGCCAGGGCTGTCCTCCCTGTGTGTTTGTATAAGACTTCATGCACGGAGGCTCTGCCTCAGCTGGGGCCTCAAAAACACGGCTGTAAAACCAGCTATAAATAACAGCACAAGACAGGGTGTTAAACTCACTGATGGCATCTGAGTCATCACTTTGGCCTCTTGATGGCATGACCTTGGAGGTAGGCTGTTAAGTCTGTAAAAAATGTTTAGAAAAATAATAAAAAACGGTCTCTCAAGTCCAGTGTCTTGCTCCAGTGATAGCAAAAAGGGCAACAGGAGACTAGTTCTAACTCTGTACTGCCTTTTCAGATCTTGTTTTTGTTTTCCTGCAAGGAGCAGGACTTTGCTGGCCTGTTTCTGGGTGCACACATGCAGCCTTTCAGCAGTGCCTGTCTGGGTGACAGGCCCCTGGTATCAGTGACATTGACACATTCATACAATATCTGCAGTGCTCCTACAGCTCCACACTGCTAATGAATGAGTGACTCTTTTCATTACCTTGCCACAGATCAAGTGTTGAGCTCTGATTTTGACAGACGATTCAAATTCATCTGGTTTTCCTGACTTGAGGCCGCTCAGCTCCTCCAGCCAGTGCTAAATGATGTTGTTTGCTAGAGAAGCATAAAATGTTTTGAGGGACATACAAAAGGCACTTTGACTGCAGCACGGGCTGGGAGAGAACATGGCTGTGCCTGAAAAGTGGGTCTCAATGGGGAAATAATCTGCCTGAGTGAATTTTTTTCCAGGATTGTTGAGATTTTGTTGGGGAGTAGGCAAGCTTTGTATGAAGAAAGTCAACAAGGGTCCCATTTATAACCTGTGAGGGCCATGAAAGTTTCATTTTCTGTGCACAGTGAAAGATCCCTCTATCTATAGGGATTCCCCTTGACATTATGTGACAAATGCACCCCAATGTGATGCCAGCAGCTGCCTTTTTCGTTGGTTTCTGACATACCACATCCTAAATTTAATTGCTGTAATTTGTTAACATTATTTTATATGTGACAAGCATCCTTTCTAAGGTTCTTACTGAGCCATGGCAGCTCACTCGCCACCTTAATGCCTTTGCAAAACTAAGAGACCCCTGTTAAATCTGCTCTGGTGCAGCAGACTGCTGTACCTACTTGGACTAGTGTGTGTATTTGCTTAAAATAGGAATAGGATAAAATTCAGGAACAAACTCAAAGAGGAAAAAACACCTCTTGCTTCCTCTAGAGGAGTCCCAGCCATAGAGCAAAGAGGTGTGGTGCTGCACTGTGTCTGACTCACTACTGCATTGCAGTTTAAATACTTTGCCCACACTGGAGCATTCTGTATTCAAAAGAGTTGAAATAGGCCCTTGTCCTCCCCACAGGGCCTGGGGGAGGCAGGCATGCCCTCAGAGATGGAAAAAGGAATGTTTGCACTTGAAAAATGTTCAGGTGATGGACAAATGATGGGCAGCAAGAGGGAAGGGTGGCCATGCAAAGGATGAGTTTTGGGAGTCTGGTTTTAGTGGGCACCAGGGGATGAGGCTCTGCACAGCAACAGGCACAGCTCCATCTCCCTGGGGAGCCTCAAGCCAAGAGCCTTTTGCTGAACTAGTCTGGCACCCAGGGCCAGCTCTGGAATGGGCACTGAACAGAGAAGGGTGTTGAGGTTACCAAAACCTGGCAAACCTTGAAGCTGCACTTGGAACATCCATTATCTTCTTCTTCAACCTCTCCTTCCTCTGGCAGCACCCCCAGCACTCTGTTCCAGCACCTCTGGGCCCTGCCAAAGCTCTACCAGTGACACTCCTATCTGAATACCTCCAGCTGTATTTTTTTGCTTCAAGGACTGTGTGTGGTGTATCATGGACAAATACAACCAAAGAAACTTCCAGCTCTTCATTTGCTGCTGGAATAGAGGAGGTGTAGTGACTTGCACATGAGGAAAGTGTGCTAAAACAGGAGAGACCAAGCTAAAACAGGAGAGACCAAGCTAAAACTGGCCTGGCATCTTTGTGAGGGCCTCAGCCCCTGCAGTGTCCAAAGCAGTGCCCTTTGCAGCATCCCTTCTGCAGGATAAGAGGGCTGAGCTGTGGGGCTGCTCCTTACCCATTCCCTGCTGGAGAAAGGAGACTCACAGAGCCTTGCAGATTTTGCATTTGCTCTCAGTGTGAAGGCTCCCTGATAGTCATGGCTTTTCTAGGAGGGCTTTAGGCTGACAAAGCAGCAGCTCAGAAAAATGTATCTCACAGTAAAGGATATCCTGCTCAGCCAAAACTAAAATCTTCAGGAATGCAAATGACCAGGAAAAGCTGGGCTTTGCAGCACTAGAAACTTCATATGATGAAATCCTTATCCTATCCAGCTCTTATCATTGGCCTGAAGAGATAATGCTTCAGCCTGGGACTCTGGCAAGGCTCTTACCTAGCACTGAATGAGCTACAAAGACTCTTAAAGTACTAAAAGATTTTCAGGAAAGTCTCCAAGGTATTTGGATTTGAAGGGATGCAGAGGGGAAATCTTGGGTACTTATGTAGTTACATGCCTGAGTAGCACTAAAACTCCCCTGTTTAATCTGCAGCTAGTGGAGAGCAGCCCAGGTCTCCACGTTGCCACCTGGATAGTGCTGTACCTCAAATTCTGTGTCCAGTTTTGTGCCCTGCATGACAAGAAGGATGTGGAGGTCCTGGAGCATGTCCTGAGTAAGGAATGGAGCTGGGGAAGGATCTAAGCACAGGTTTTGTGAGGAATGGCTGAGACATCTGGGGGTGTTCAGCCTGGAGAAAAAGGAGGCTCATGGGGACCTTCTCACTCTCTACAACTCCCTGACAGGAGGTTCTATTGCGGTGGGGGTTGGCCTCTGCCCCCAAGTGACAGGAAATAAGGAAAGAGGAAATGGCCTCAAATTACACCAGGAGAGATTTAGGTGGGATATTAGAGAAAGTTTCCTACTGAACAAGTGGAACAGGCTCCCCAGGGAAGTGGTGGAGTAGCCTCTGTGGAAGTGTTCAAAAAGTGTGTGTGGATGGGACACTAGGGGGACATGGTTCAGTGGTGAACAGGCTGTGGCTCAATTAATGTTTAGACTTGATGATGGTAGAATTATTTTCCAACCTTAATGATTCTACGTTTCTATGATTCTTGGCCTTCACTGCCCATGGCACAGCTTCCAGCACTGGTGAAACCAGTATCTGTGCCCAGCCAGGGCATTGGCACGAGCTGTGGCTGAAAGGAAAAAAAAACAAACAAACAAACCCCACCTTACAAGCATTTAGGTGTCTCCCTAGAGAACAGTCTTTTCAAGACCAAAATGGCATAAAATCCAAAAAAGCAATGCAAGTATTCACACCTTGGAGCCCAAACCCGCTCCCTCTAAGTGTCCACTAGAGGGTTTCTTGTACTTCCCACTGGAGTGAGAGCAATGCTGGTTCTTGGAAGCAGATGGGGGGATTCCAGCGGCAGGATGGCAAGGATGGATGCAGCCTGCACGGCAAAGAGACACCACAGTCCATGCCCACGATGGCACCCTGAGGCAGGACTGGTGCATGTAGGTGCACATCCATGCAGCCCTCCCTGCAAGCTCTGGTACTGGCAGGAGGAAGTGCAGCCCCATCTCTGAGGTGCCAACTCTAGAAATCCTTTATTAAAACCCACAGGAGGGGCATGGCTTTTCCAGAGAAAGTGCATGTGCCCAACCATCTGATTCACTGCCATCCCGTTTAATGGCCAGTTCTCACACTGGGTCTATGCTCAACTCACCAGCCCCTTCCTGGCACTGCTTTTGCTCCTGTGTTGTGGCACAAGGATGAGCCAAACCTCCTGCTGCCCTTCTCTGCTCCTCCCTAAAACCTGGTCACACTCATACCAGGAAGGACCGTGAAACTCATCTCCAGATTCACCATGTGACTCTGATATAGGAGGAAGAGGCAGAGGAAAGGGACAGCAAAAGGGAGATTTTTGAGCTTAGAACAGTATTTATGAGATGTCATTACCCAGATTAATTTCCTGCTGCTGTACTCACAGGAACCAGTCATGCACGTTTCAATCACTTCCCCACGAGGACTTGGCAGGTAGATGGATTGAAATGAGAAACTCTGCTTCAAAAAAGTATCAGTGGATATTTTCCCAAGAGTTGCAGGTACAGGGTGGCAGGGTGGAGTACTCAAAGCTTTTTTAGCTCCTGTGTACAAATCCATAGGCTCTCTGCATCTGGCAGGAGTGTGAGCATTTTAATCTCAAGCACTTGCAAAGCACATCAGCCTCACTTTCCCTTTTAACCATCAACAGAACAGAGCTGGGGAGAGGTAAAGTGTTTTCCTTCTGGCCATCCAAAGCAATGAGGACAAAGGTGAAGGAGTCACTTGCACACGGAAAACAAAACCCCTTTAAGTTAAATGACATAGTTTGGGTGTGTTTTTAAGAAAATGATAATATAAAATTATAATTTTGTTGGCAAACTGGCGTGGATCTGATGGCCAGCCGGGGGTCTTTGCCTGGTTGCTGTGCTGCTGAGCCCTGCTAACCCTGCTGGCTGGGTGGTGTGGAGAGGTGATCCCAGCCCAGGGTCCTGTGTGTGTGCCAGGAGAGCTCTGCCTGATGGCTCTGCATTATCAGGATTGTTTGGGAAACCTCTCGCTGACATTGAAGGCCAGGGTCAGATTTTCAAAGCACGTAGTGCTCATAATTGGAGCCAGATTTCTGGAGGAGCTCAGCTCCCATTTAAAGCTCCCACCTAAAGAAAGTGACTGGATTGTTTCCCCCAGCTGTTCCTGTGGCGGGAAATAAGAGCTGCTACAGGCTGACTCCAGCCCTAGACAAATAATAATGAATGAAAGTCATTATAGGGTATGAATTTGCAAATATTTAAAGTTTCAAAGCATGAATTTTGTTAATTAAATAATGCTAATAATGCAGCATTGGTCTGACCTAAAGGTTAATGTAAAATCACTGTCTTTGGTGAGAATCTCTCTCCTCACAAATTCCCTGAAGAAAATGAAACTTTTTCAGGTTTCTGGCTTTGAAAGCTGAACTGATTGAACCAAACCTTTTCTATGGGGTTCATTCATCCCTTCTGTAAGCTTTCAGACAAGCCTGTGACCATCAAGAAATAATACAGCCTGCACAGATTATGGATTAAAAAGTTTACCTTTCTTAATAACTTTGTTCAATCCTTTTTTTCCCCTTACTTGTTTTACATGTGACAGTATTGTTACAGAGAGCTATGATTATTTAGAGGGAATCTGAGTTAGGATTTAAAAAACCTGCTTATTTGTGGAAAAAAGAAATAAATGGAGCAGTCTCTCATTGTGTAATGTAATTGAGTTTAAATAGTTTAGATACTACCAAAATAATTCTGTGGGTCTTGTTTAATTTGTGTGGTTTTTACTATATTCTCTTTTTCCCTCTCCAGACCTTTTCATGTGCTGTGAGAAACACACATCACAGTGACATGTGTGCTCAGGAAACCTTAGCTATAATATTAGAGAACTACATTTAATTTGATTGTGGGTGTCATTGGGTTCAGAAATATTTATATGATTTGTAGATGTTTTAATGTCTAAGACAGTAATTTCCCAAAATTAAAATGATAAAAAGGGCTTTAAAGGTCAGGAGTAATGCTGTGCCTTTAGAGAGAGCTTTGGGAGCACAAATCTCTGTTCTATCATAACCTTCTTGGATAATTTCTGTGGGATGGGATTTTTAAAATAGAGACAAGGTGTCAATCCATTCACAATCTTTTCAAAACCTGACCTGAGACTTTGTGCCTCAGTTTCTCACCTCTAACTCCACATCAGAGTGATGCGATGATAAACACATCCAAAACTGGGAAATGATTAGACAGCACAGCACTGGGAGAGGAGTGTTTGCCCCTCCCCACCAGGCACAGGACAGGTCCCAGCACAGGCACCAGAGGCAGGAGCCAGTGGGACAGCACCTGCTCTGAGATGTCCCTGTTCTGCCCAAGAAGGTCAGTGGTTTCTAAACGTGAATTAAATCTCCCAGTTCACCTCTCCAGGCTGAGAAATGTTTGCTGTGGGATGTGCATCATGGTGAGCATGGATCTTAAGTGACCTCTCCTGTGCCCATCAAGAATGAGACATTGCAGAATGAAACACAAAAATCAAGTCTCAAATGTGCAAGAGTAATGAGAAAAGGATCAGGTACTTACATCTCCGCTTAAAATTTTTTTGGCTCCATCTCTAGTCTCTCTACACTGTTTGGAAAGGTTGGAGAGTTTTAACCCCTCCTGTTTTTTGCCTGAGGTGGGTTGCTGAGTGCTGGGCTAACACACATGCACAGCTTTTGACAGCCAAGCTGGTACCTCTGGGCAGAGCTTCCCTGTTTTCAGCAAAGTATGATCACTTCACTTCACTTCACTTCACTTCACTTCACTTCGCTTCACTTCGCCTTCAGACTTCTCTCCCTGCTCCTCTTGTGCGTTTATGGGCAGAAATGGATTCTCCTGTCCATTAGAGTTTCAAGTCAGTTAAATCCTCCATCCCTCTCCAAGCCCCTTGAAGACACTCTAGTAAGGAGCAGTTTCTGATAGCCTGCAGCCACACAGCCCTTATCACTTGCCTCTAACAGCAGTCAGATTTTCTGCACTGCTTTGGTCTGGCAAGGCTCAGATCTGGATCCAACATTGTAGGTCATGCTGAAAGCTTGATATCACAGGTCTGCAGTGGAATTGAAGACCACACTGTCTAATTGCAACCTTGTCCAACCACTAAATAGTGTTCTGTGGAGATAAAGCCTATCTTTAGTCCTTTCCAAAAAACACTGGGCCTTTGCCAGGAAGGAAAAATGCTGGGAACATAAACATAACTGAAGAACAAAAAATGGCAGGATTGAGAGGAGATATTTTCCAATAGACAGCCTGTAATTTGCCATGGATGTGGTAATTTAGCCAAAATAATTGAATTTTGTGTTTCCAAAGGGTGCCTGTCAGTGTTGGCACACTTGGGTTGGGTGGCTGGTAACATGATATGGAATCTTTCATCTCTGATTTGCTTCTCTGAGAACTACCCCAGTCAATTTTGTTGATCATAAACATCACTCAGTCATAGGCACCATAATTGTTCCCCCCCCGGGGTGGCATTTTTGGTGGTATCTTGAAACACACAAACGTTTCTCACTCTCCAAGGAGAGGAGCACGGTGCCCACATCCAAGAACACCCCTGCTGGTTGGTAATCTCATCAGACTGTGAGTTACCCATCTCCTCTCTGAGAGTCTCTGTCAAAATGGATGGCAGCCAGCTCCTGTGTTCAGGGGTTTGAAAGGCAACTTTCTGCTGAGTGGACAGAGCTTCCCAACTGCTTCTTGAGGGAACACAGGAGAGAAAGACATCACAGTTGTTTGAAAGTATTTTGTAGGTGGAGAGATGGAAAACAAGGCTGGAAGAGAGCTTCAGAAAGCATTTCATCTTTCCCTGCCCTAAGGCAAGATCCCTTAGACCTGGCCAACTTCTTACAGAGATTTCTCTAATATCTTTTTGAAAATCTCCTGAGATAGTCACTGCATGCCTTGCCCAAACTCAGCCACTGGCCTTTCTCCTAATATCTATCTGGAATCTTTCTACTTGCAGGGTCAACTCTCCTCTTCTTGTCCCCAGGAAAACATGGAGAATGGCTTGTTACTCTTCTTAAGGGGTGTTCTCTCAGAGGTCAGCCAAATGATGGAAAATGACCTGCCACACTCTCCCTGTAAGTGAAACATCTTCCTAGAAAACAGGCAGGGTTGAGATACTGCTATGAGCAAATGTAATCAGTATGGGAGTTCATTTATGTAAACTACATTAACTACTCAACTGGATACTGAAAATCACCGATTTCATGGAGGTGGAGAGTCTTTGATACACTTCACTTTTCCCTATAATTCTTCTCCAGTTTATTTTCTTGGATTCACAGGTCCATCTTTTCTTGGATTCATAATCTTGTCTGTCTCACAAGGGCTTTTGAACTTTCTGCCTCACTTCTGAAAGACCACATCTTTTTGTCTCAAATTCTTTCCTCTAATTAAGCTAAACTGGATGGAAGAAAACAGAAAAATTGCTCCCAGCCCCTGCTTAGTTTTGAGGTGTGCTGCTAAGGTTCCTCAAGGCTGGAAGAAGTATCTCTGTGTCCAGCAGTGTACCTGCTTTTCTTAAAAGAATAGTCAGTGGGAAGATTGATCCTCTTCCAAATCCTCATTCTTCACAGAGGAGGCCTAAAGTCCATGGAACTTCAGAGAGTGGGATGTGGTGATGCCAAAGGTGTAGCAGGAATCAAAGTCCAAGCTCAGGTGTTCAGGGCACACCTGCCTATGGCTTGGGCAGCACCACTGGTGCTGGAAGCTGCTTCAAGAAGGCAGCAAAGAGTGTGGGCAGAGGCTGTGGGCTGCCTAGAGGGCATGCAGATGGATGTGAGGCTGGAGATGGGGATGGAGATAGATATGGGAAGAAAGGAAAGGTGGGATCAGCAGAGAAATAAGAAGGCAGGAAAAAAAGTCTATTTAGAAGAGATTAGTATCATTCTTCCCTAGGAATGCCTCTTCTTGTCCATCTGCTGTTGAACCCTTTTTCATACCCCTGCACAGCCAAGGGCTGGATCCCCATCAGGGTTTGGGTGTTTTGCTGCCCTTTCCAGTTCCTGTGCTGCTGTGTCTCCCTCCCAACCCAGCATGGCTATGGATCTTGGCCTGAGAACCTCACAGGTGTTTAAATGAAAAATAAGAACTACCCTGAGGCTGGAAAAGCCCAAACTTGCCTTGCTGCTTTCCAGCTTTGCCATGGAGTATTGCCACTCACCTTAAGTGACTTTCTGCGCTGTGGGCAAAAGGAGAACCAGGGCCAATCTCTCAGCCCCAGTGCCTCTCTTAGAGATGTTATCTGCCCTTTTCTTGTCTCTGCTGGCTTGACCAAATGAAGCTCCCTGCATGTGTACAGCAGCTCTGTGGGAGCAGACTCCATTGTTCTCTGGACTGAAACCTGCTGACTATTTAAATAAAACAACTCATTATCTGCCACTACCTCCTCTGTAACCTGAATTGCTGTCAGAACATACTGTCCCCACAATCACTTCCCTCCTGCAGAGACATCTTTTCCTGTGTTTACCCATGCCCTTTAAGTAATGCTTAGAGCCAAGTGTCCATGCTGTGAGAGAAACACATATTTTAATGGTTTAGCTTCTGCAAAGCTTGGAGCGTACAGCAGAAAGGAGAGGGATGGTTAAACCTCAGTGATATTCCTACAGATCCTGCTTTGAGTCTATAAGGATGTTAAGCAAAGTGAATTTGATAAGTGCACTCAAACTGAGTAATTTTCCTTTCTTCTGTTTAGAGGAAGAGCTGTAGAGGCAGTGAGTAGGACAGTGGCATGCAGGGTATCTGTGCAGCATTGTCTGAGTATGCAGTCAGGCCTTGAAATGCCTGAAAAACCCTAATGTGACATAGCCACAGACCTAACCATAGATTTGGATGGCAGATCAGGATATTCAGAGATGGTGAGTCCTGGGGTAGATTCTCACAGTGATGGATTCATTACCTTAATTTCTGCAACACCAGAGATCTCCCTACCCACCACTGTCACATTAGGATCTCGATGAAGAGAGATAATTTTCATTTCTTTCTAACATCAGCCTGTTTAACATATCACAAAAACCTTCTTTCCTCAAAATTCTGCCAGTAGTCCACAAATAGATACAGGGCAAAAAGCTGTAAAAACCCTGGATCATTAAGGCACATATTTGAGGTCTTATATGTGGGGACTTTTGCTAAACACTTTGCCTGAGCTCCATCTCTGTTGCTAAAATTAACAGGCTCTGCCCTTGGAAATTCCCTGCATGGGAGAGCAGGAGAAGGTGGTTTTGCACAGACACTGGATTTATGCAAATACACTTTGATCCTCATGTGAACACAAATGGAAGAGTGGCCAAACACAGAGCTTTTATTTCTCTGTAGTTAGAAAGGGGTGGGGGAATACAACAAAAACCTGTTCTCTCAGTGTTGGGAACTGAAACTGCACACACTGCACTGTGTATTCCAGTCATAGATCCTTGCAAAGGTGAGCAGTGGCCAGAGCAGCTCCTTGCTTTGCTTAGACTGAACCTGTAAGTGCATAGGAAATTGTCCTTCAAAGCCAGCAGTAATGTAATGCTCAGTAAAAGTTATGCCAGGCAGGGAGCTTAATATGACACAAATCACACAGTAAATCATCCATGTGGGGAGGATGACTACATAAAATTAAAGCTGAAACATAATTTATCCCTTTTCTGGAAAGTAAGGAACTGCTGACTGTACAATGAGAAAACTAAACTGCATTGGGCCCTGACTACATCAAGTGCTGTTACAGAGTTTTTGTCAACGATGGGTTGTGACAGGAGCCATATGAGAGTCACTCCTGTTTGAACAGTGTGCTGAGGCACACACACACTTCACCACCATGTCTGATGGCCATCAAGCTGCAGTTCCAAATGGGATTGCTTTTGTCATTGTACTTTCCTCCTTTCCAGGGGACTATTTTTGTTTCTCTTTCCAATTACAGCAATTTCATTCTGATCTTGGCTCTCCATCAGGCACACTGAAGGCTCTGAGCTTGAGGAATTGTGAAGTAATTCTATATCCTCTGAGGCTTCAGAAAGGAAATAGTCACAGATATATTGAGCTTTAAGGCAGTTTGGGGAGGAAATCAGATGAGGGCATCCTGCATCCTGGCTTAGATTCATAAGAAAGTCAATATGTGTTATTACACATTAAATATGTCACTTAGAAAAATTATTTGAGAATAAATGTAGGATGGATCCTTGGAAAAAAGTTAATTACAAAATGCACTTTTATGTATACAATTAAACATACAACATATCTAAGGGTTAAAATCTTCAGGTTTTTTTCATCTCCTGACCACATGCACTTTTATTATGAAACAGCAATTGTGATTTGAAGTTATTTACCAAGTTGTTCAGGCCAACTTTTTATGGACTCTCAAGTAAAGCATAGGTCCTTTAAATTGAGGAGTATTTCAGCAGGACATGGTTGTGTTCCTATATTATACTTCCCAGTGATTTGAGTCAGCACAGCAGTGCCTATCCATGGCTGAAGCAAGGCACTGTAAATACCATGGCAGTGCACTCTGTGCAAGTGTCCAGTGTGGGGTCAGACACCCAGAAGCCACAAATCCACCATGCTTGGAGGGACAGCAATTCCCTCTCACCTGGCTCATGCATTGATGGCTCTGATTTGTTGTGGTTCATCTGGTTTTCCTTATTTTCCCCAGGTGCCATCAGTGATGGCTGTTTAGGAAGAGTGTAAGAGGTTTCAAGAGATATCCCAAAGGCAGATCTTCCCCTGTGTCAGTGCTCACTGCAATGACTTTCACTGCTTGTCTTTCCCCTCATGGTTCAATAATAGATTGAGCCACAGTGTTTGATCCACGTTGGCCCCTGAAGGAGAGGGAAACTATGGGCATGTAGGAGGGGCTAACTAACCCCTTCTATAAAGACCATTAACTTTTTTTTTTTTTTGATGTTTTACCTGTCTTCACAGCTCTTACTTGCCCAGAACTATCTCACTCTCTTAGCTCCTGAGACAGAGTTTGCTGAATTCATTGAGAACTCAAATGAAAAGTGGAGAAAAACAGTACAAATATTCTGGAAAGCTGTGTATGAGGTTATTCCTGGTTTAACCAGGATAAGCAATATCACAAATCTTGTTTTTTAGCAGAAAAAGCAGAAGGAATGGGAAAAAGGAAAGAACACTTTAGGGTGAAGAGCACAACTGCAGAAAGGGAGAAACATCAAGATACCAGTAAGATATCAAACAAGATCTCTGTGCTCACAACTGTGACAGGATAGTCACATCTCTAGTCAGCAAAAATGGGATGCTCTTTAAAGGAATAAACATGAAATTTAATAAGCAAACTCAGTCATGCTACTTCTTGAATAAACTGAATATCACCTAACTTAAGGTGTAGACTACATGGTGAGTTGCCCTTGGCTCTCATGGAAAGTAAAAGACTTTTCTAAGACAAGATTCATTTTGCTAGAAAGCACCAGATGAATTTAATGACCTAAGCTGTTGAAGCTCTTTTTCTTTCTCCACAGAGCATAAAACAAGCTGAGGGTGACCAGCTATACTGGAATTAAGTCAGAAGGATTTTTGAGATGATTTCTGGCGCAGATATACTAATATAATTTACAACTTTAAAGTTCTTAAATTTGTATTTAACTACAAAAAACTCAGAGTTGGGCATCAATGGTTATAAAGTTGGCTTTGAAGAAATTAAAGAACAATTGAAACTGAAGGGTTTGCCTTACTCTGCAAAAGTGAGAATTAGGGTTTTACTAACCCTATATAACCCAAAGTGATCTCATTACATGTTTCCAAGAGCTGTGGCTCTGAGTCCTGCTGTCTTCTCAAACACTGAGTCATGACTGCATCCTCAGAGGCAGTTATGTTTTGCTGGACTTGTCTCAGCCCATCTGAAGTGATGGAGCTGCAAAAACGTCAGCAAGGACTAAATCTGGACACCATGAGGTTGCACATAATGAAGAGTGTTTGGTCTCCACCTCTAGTGGTGATGAGGAAAAAGAGGAATAGAACACAGCAGGGAGTTGGCAGAGCTGCCAGGGAAAGGTAAAAATGTGTAAATGTAAAGCATTTGCTACAAACTGTAGGGAGAGACCAAGAACATGAAGTCCCAGGAGGCGTGTCCTGACATTTGCTGTTTAGGGGAGAGAAGGGTTTTGCATCAACAGCTCTTCCTTTATGCATCTCAGCATGCTTTGCTTTATTTGAGAAACTGGATGGAGATTGATCTACAAGCATCGTGATACCCTTGTTCAGATGTGAAAATGTCTCTCCATGTTTTGGAAAAAAACTCCTTTTCCTGCCACAAAAAAATGTGGCAGCACTTACAGCTGAGCAGTGCCTTTCCTGAGGTGCCTTCCAAGATAATCTCATTGCTTCCTGTCCATCTATATCCATGTTGGTTCTTGTCCTGCTTATATTATAAACATTTTAGAGGTGGGAACATTCTTTTAGCAATACGTTTGCAAAGTATTTTGCACTTCAGGGCTTTCAAGGGGTCACTGCAACAGTAATATTCTGTTCTGCTGGGACAACCTGCCACATTCCTGGTAAAATCTGATGAGCCTGGAGAATGAGTAGAAGTCATTCTGCAGAAAAAGTATCATTTTACAATTCCAGGATCCTGCAGGCCTCAGCATGACATTTCTACACCATTTGGGAATCTGTATGCTGAAGCTGTGCCTGTACCAGTAAAGGAAATGACCCTGGGGATGTCCCTGGCCCCAGGATCAGCTGCCTGCTGGGAACGGCTTCTGGAGGTGAAACTTCACAAAGGGTGAAACTTCACAAAGGACCATTCTGGTGACTTTACAGGGTGAATGATCATGTTCCACTTAAACTAAAAGTATGGGCATAGCCATGGGTCAGAGAGAAGGGTCCTGTCTGCAGGATGGCACAAATGGAAAGGCACAGAGCCCTTCTTGCCACCACTTTAATACCTGTACCAACAGATATAAAAATTGGATCATGCTGGGCACATCAGGCTTCTTGAGTGGTGAGGAATGTATTCACCTGTTCATGAACTCAGCTACTTTCTGGTGCCTCATTGACAGAACAGCCAATGGAATTGCCTAATCAATTGTGTCCTGTAAATCCTGCATCATGTTTAACCACTGACTTCATTGCTTTTCCAATGTACCTGAATGATTTTCCAAGTAACAGCTGTGTGAAGTCAATATAGCAGTGTATGAACTAATTCAGCAGCTACAAACAACCTTTTATGTGTTACAATTTTCAGCCCTCACAGTCCTAAAATCAGCTGGTGGCCAATTTGGTATGTAAATGTTTTTTAATACTGTTATAAATTTACAGATATTTATGATTAGGGGACTAGAGGGAAGTTTTTTATAAATATTCATTCACATTAAGTTTTTGACAGTTTCCTTTTTTTAATTAAAGAGATGGTCTTCTTACAAGCCAGTGATTCAAATCCAGATCAGTTTCTAGAGATCCATGATCACTGGGTATCTCTTGAATTCTTTTCCCTGAAGATTTGTGGTTGTGCATAAACTTTTACTGTGCTGAAATAATCTGCAGTGCATGAGGGGTCTATAACATTGGATGCAATTAGTTTCTTATGCCCACAGAGAATTTTGTGGATGAATTTGCCATATTCAGCAACAAAAACAAGAAGTAGAAAGCATATGCCAGTTTCCATCCATGAGACAGAATTTTGTGGGAGACTAATGGCTGAGGTCACTGGCAGCTTATGGGAAGGGGTTTGGGATGAGCTGGTGTTCTGAGGCTGATCTTTGTGATGGGGTACCCTCTGTGCCATTTATCTGTTGGTTCTGAGCATCTCTCACTGACTGATATCCATTTACTTGCAAGATATCTTCCAAAAAGTCCTCTAGGATGTGCAATCACAAGGTTCTTTCAAGGTATTTTTTCCCAAAGAGCACCACTGCAGCTGGCACTGGCTGAAACCTCATGGTACATGGAAAAATTGAGGAAGGAGAAATCAAAGTGCCAGGCAGTGTGTTATGAGATTTTTTTTTTGCAGCCTGATTCATGTGAGAAATCCATTTTATTAGACAGTGTTTTGAGTAATTATTCAAGCTCAGATGTCTCATTTCATACTTCCTAGAATAAGAAACTTTGAAAGGCAATGTTCCAGAAGACACCTAATTTGTGTGACTGTACCTTTCAGCCTTTTGTTTTCAACTTAATTCTCTATTTTGAGATGCATTTAGCCATCAGAGATGTCAGCCTGGTTAAAACCTGAGCAGGAGCTTTTTTCACTGCCATTAAACCTTTCTTTTCCCAAAGGTCAGGATTGGAGGTGGAAGGAATTTTTCCCTTGGTATATATAATTTTAGCCTAAAAAATGCAGGTCGGGATCAAGCAAAATCATTTATATCTTACATACTGGCAAAAAATCTCCCCCCAAAATAACCTCTGAATCTACCTGACACAAACTTTTCCTTTCAGGATCTTTATTTTGGTCAGCAAACTTGGACTACACTATAATTAATGTCTTTCTCCTGAGCTGCACAAATGTAGCTTCAACATGTGTCCCATGTTGGTGAAAAGGGCTGTGCTCCAACTTCCATGTTTTCTTGTGTGCTTCCATGCATTCTGTTTCATTCCATGATGTACCTGTCACCAGCCTCATGACTTAGCTGAAAAAATAAATATTTCTCAAAAAAATCTGTCAGTGCTGCTGAAGGAGCAGCTTGTCACAGCAGCACTGTGCTGAGCTGCCAGGCTGAAACTGTCCTTTGGAAAAATTAGCTTCCCATGGAAAATAAGCATCAACTTCCCATAAAATATACAATCTTGGGACAAAAGAGTTCTTGGTTCAGACTTGTTTAGCCTGAAGTTATGGCAGTGTGTAGAAACCTCCAAGGACTGGTCTGTGCTGTGCATATCATGGTTGGGTTTAGTTAAATCGATTTTTCACAGGGTAAGCATTTTTCACCTGTGCTTGGGTAACTGAGATTGCTGCTTCACATACTGCAGTTATTGAAAAAGCAGTGAAAAATGCTCAGACCACATTCAACAGTCCTTCTCTATACAATGTTTACCAGCAACCAAGAGAAACAGCTGGTTTTCACAGCTGGATCAGCATCCTTTGGAATTTTTTGAGGAAAATTCCTTCTCTTATCACAGAACATGAGCCTTGCTGAGCCTGGCAGCCTAAAGGACATTATCCAGCATCCACAAGACAAGTCACAGTTTCCTAGGAGCTCTCTCTGCCTCCAAATTACAAATTATTGTGGCACTTGCCACAGTCCATCAGCAGGGCTTTCAAGAAACACAAAGAAGAAAAATGGAACAAAAATATTAAAAAAGGCAAAAAAGGAACTACTGCATTGGAGACAGTGGAAAATGCTGCCTCAGCCTTCATATATCATAGCAACCCTGATGCAGTCCTGGCCATTTAGGTGGAGCTGCTTTCCACCTAAATTCTGGGCATGGCTTGGCAAATCGTGGGTCAGGAGTGACCCTCATGAGTTCCAGCAGTCAAGGAAAGCTCTGTCCTCAGACATGGACTGGAGCTGCTCCAGAGTGAATGCCCTGGAACATGGAGCAGCATGGATGGTGAGTCCTTGGCACCAAATGGTCACATCCACTCCTTGCTGGGCCAAGGAAATCCTCAGAGTGAGCCTTAAAATGTTCAGGCTCTGCTACCAGCCTGGGGACAGCCTGGGACAAGTCACATCCTTCTTCTTTGCCTTATAAACATGGGAAATGGTGCCAATATTTTCCTTCAAAATAGCTCAGGATTTTATAATAATAGTTACAATTATTACAACATTAATCATTATATCATTTTGATATAATGATTATTGTGCCACCATGGCTAGGAAATTGAAGTGACTTTGTCTTATTTTCAGTTCCTTCTCTTAATTTTTTTGTTATTCCCCATGCTTATAAGACAGAAAGCTGCTTTCTTTGAAACACCACTCTACGTTTAAAAGAGGAAGAAAACACAACAAACCGTAATCCAGCAAAAATAGTCCTCATCTTGCAACAGTACACTTTAAATAAAAATATTTGCACAGAGTTTGTGCACTGGTGTCCTGCATCCCATGACAATGCTCCTATGCCAGGCTAGGGCTTATTCTGCAGATAAAATGCTGCTTGTAGCTGCTCTGAGGGATCTCTTGTTCATCCTGATGTGGAGCAGGTTCTATTAAATGGCAAAATCTTGCTGGGATACAGAAATCTCTCTTGGTCAATGAGCCTCTCCATGCACAGAACCATAGAATCAGAGTATCTTGGGTTGGAAGGTCCTGTAAAGATCATTGAATCCAAACCCTGGCTCAACATACAAGACTGTCTTCAAACACCAGACTGATCTTGGCACCACACTGACTGGGAAGGAGCTATGGATGTGCATTCCCATGGGATTTCACATGTTCTGTACTGAATCAGTACACACATAACACAAACCTCACTTCAGAAACTTGGTCCAGGCCTTCATGCTCACACCCCTGTCATGCTAAAGGTCACAACCTGAACAGCATCAGTTTGCTTTTTCTCCTAGAGTCCAAAAATGCCTGCTATAAAACGTGTCAGAGGGAGTTATGGACAAATGACAAAGTAGGTTAAAATGAAGTACAGGCTGAGATTTTAACATTTGAACAAACATACATTAAGCCAAAACAAATGTTAACTGATGTCTAATTTCTCACTGTAGCTATCTGATGGATGAAATGTCTGGGAGTTGGAAATGAGAAGAGAAACTTGCTTTACACCATCTGAAGGTGGCTTTGAGATGAATAGGTTGCATAGTCCCCTGGAAAATGGGAGATAGGGAAATGGCTTCACTCAGAGCAGACAGGGTTGGTTGGAGAATGCACCAAACAGCCAAGTCTGCATCTGCAGACAGGGATGTGTTTGGCTTAGCTGGAGGAGTCTGGTGAGAGGGTGTGAATACCTGGGCTGTCACTGCAGAGGAGATAAATTCCCTTTTGCTCCACATCTTGGAGGATTATTGCCATCTGCAAAGATCAGGAGGGTGAGAAGACCTTACAGGTCCTGTGTGCTGATGGTGAGTGGCTGTGCAGAGAGAGAGGTGACAGAGGCTTGAGTGCTCTCTACTTTGGACAAACAGCCACTTTCATCTTCTCCCATTCTTCTCTGGCATGACAGGACAAAGAGAGAGGAGAAGAATTCCTGCACCAGTGGATACTGCCATAGGAGATAGCACGGACAAGTCTATGGTGTTTCCAGGTAGGAGACTTATTTTTTTAAAAAAGCCACACCACCAGCAAAAGCAGCTTTTCAAACTGAAGTTAAGGCTCCCTGGTGAGATCTAAAGGCTTCCTCTTAAATTCTGGGAAAGTTCACTCTGAGTTCCAGGCACGGTGACTCAGATTCACCTCTCTCAGTAAGACGAACTGTACTGCAATATTCTCCAACACATACTCTCAGCACTGCTGCACAAATAAATCATCTTGATCCACCTCTAATTGAATGTATATTTATCACGTTTTTGAAACGGTTCTAGTTTCATTCCATACATTTTTTGTTATGAACTCCGGCCAGTTGTGTTTATTAAATTTTGTATAAAACACTGAGTTGAACCTTTCTTGGGGCCCACAAAGCAAAACTCAGCATTGTGAATGGGAGGAAACAGGTGTAGTTACTACTCCAGGAAAGTTGATTCTAGGTTGCTGTGATGGGAAACACGGAGAAAATTGCTTATCAGTGGCCAAAGAGTTATTGCAGAGAGGGTCTTTTTGTCTGTGCTTGTGGATGTTGTGATACAAAACAAGGAGATGAACCAAAGGCTAAGGAGCAGATTTGGCCTTGCAATAGCCTTGTCTCTCACCTTGTTTCATCTTTCATTTCCCATAGGATAAATCCTCACTTCTCATTGCTGCTGTGTTAGTGATAAGCAAGGACAGCTGTTCTGGAGACCTGTGAAGTAGCTGGAGATACCCACATGTGAAATAGTTAAAAAATACCACCCTCATTGCTCTCATGCTGTATTTTTGTTCTATTTGTGGTGCTGCTTCTTCCATCTGGAGGAAGAATCTCCAACGTGATAACCCAGTTTTACATAAAAATAATAACATCTCTCATCTGTGAAAACCCAAAGTGCTACACAGATGATCAGTGAGGAATCCAGAGTCCTGGGAGTTATCCAGTGGAGGAGCATCTGCATCCCACAGTGACTGGTTCCAGTCAGACCCGTGCCCACAATGAAATGAGCTTATCCTTGTCCACTGCTGTGCTGGGAGCCCACAGCTCTGAATCACAGCACCAGAGCCATGCTCTGAAGGCATCATGTTCAGCAGGAGCAGTCATCTCTGCTATGGAGCAGAAGCAGCTGGGGATGTGCCAAGTGACCTAAACACTCTCATATAGCACCCCTCTTAAGACAAGAGAATCTTATCTTGCCAAATCACCAAAAAAAAAAAAAATTCCTTGGAGATGTGCTTCTTCATCTCTACTGGTCAGGTCTCAACAGCTGAGTGGTGGAACCTGATCCATCTTTTGTCTCTGCTCCATGTGGCTTGAGAAATATATCACAATATTTCCTCTCCTAGTGGCAGGTAGGGAGCAAGGGAACAGAGGGAAGAGGGTCAGAGAGGTAAACGTTAATCAGAATTCTTCTCCCCAAAATCATGTTGTGTTTGTGGTAAGAGATCCATTCCTCATTCCTTTGGATTTTTACTGACCTAGATTAGATCTGGGATAATGACCAAACAGTCATGAGAGAGAAGATGGTAAGAGGAGTGAGAGGGGATGAGGGGATGGGTGGCTCTGCATGGGACTGGAAAGGCACTTCTGGCACTGGTTCTGCTCAGCACATGCAGCTTCACCCCAAGGAACTGAGCAGGCACCTGGGTTTGTGCTGGAGCTGGATCCAGCCCCACTGCAGTGCCAGGACCCTTCAGCTTTGTCAGCACCGTGTGCTTTGCTCTGTGGGCAGGACCCTGACAACTACAGAAACACAGATAACTCTGATATCCCTTCCTTTGCAATTAATGTTCTTTAGTGTCTTATCTTCTACCTGGGACATTTCTCATTCATTTATTTGCCTTTAAGTGGCTGTTTCCAGCACTCTGTCTGCTCTGCCTGACATATCACTAATCTTTTTTCCAGGGAGTGGAACTTCCTGTCTTTCTTTAAAAACTAGATATGTGTCTATATGCATAAATCCCTAGGCCACAATAATTTGGCTGCTTGGTTACCTCTAGGATTGCCATTTTCATTTTGCTTGGCACAAGAAAAACAGAGCAGAGTTACTGAAGCATACAAGCTTTAGCTCTAGAATCTGGTAATGGCTTTTAGTTTCTGATCAGCTGGAAGACTGTTAGCTTGTTTTGCTACTGTGTACACACCTTCCTGGCCACAGCTGTACCTCTGGAGGAGGTTCCAGTCTCCAGCTGATCATTTCTCTATCTCTGCTCCACTGCCATGCCCTAGTGTCCTCCAGCAAATCAGAGCACACAAATTTGGTCTATGACACTTCCACAAGCTCAGCCCTGTTGGCTGAGCACAATACTTGAAAAGGCTGGATCAGTCACTTCAGCTAATTTTCCTAGAGGTTGTTAACAGGTTCTCCATGTGAAGTGCCCTGCAAATGGGGCTGGGGGTTACCCCTGGCAGCCTCTGTGACAGAGGACATTATCTACCAGCAGAGCTCAGTCTGGTGTGCTTGTCAATAAAAGGCAAAACAAAACAACCTCTGCTCTTTGGAGGTTAAGGATTTCTGGTATTTTCTATTCAGTAAAGGGTGATGAGGTACTCATCAGCCCCTAGCTGGATAGATGAGCATTACTGTATACTGGAAAATGTTTTTCCTTCCATTTTTTATAGGGACTTTGTTAGACCAAAGATCAAGCCTTTTTTCCATGCTTAGAGCCAGGCCAGATGTCTCCCACTCTGTCCCTACATGAATTGGCATTATAAGACCCCAGATATGTGAGGCAGAACACTTGTGAGCAACATGAAAGCAGACTGGAACACCCTCCAGGATGAATCCTCCATAACTACCATGGGACATGGAAAGAACAGGTAATGGAAGTGCTTTTTCATGCCTAAACACTCTCACTACAAACTATAAAAGACTTGTTCTCCCCTGTCCTTAACAGCATCCTGGGTGATCAGCAGCTGGGCTGAAGAGAAGTGGAAGGAGAGGTATGGAAGGTGCTGCTACTCCTTTCTGTACAGGTATAGTGGGATGAGCTTGTGACCCCAGACACAAAATGACCAGTACAGCTGAGCAGCTGGAGAGCTCAGGCAGATTATTCTCCCCCAGGATGAGAAACATGAAAAAGAGGAGAGGTTTGGAGAGGAGAGGAGAGGTTTGAAGAGAAGAGAAGAGAAGAGAAGAGAAGAGAAGAGAAGAGAAGAGAAGAGAAGAGAAGAGAAGAGAAGAGAAG
>VXBR01002968.1:0-15249 GCA_013400215.1 Cisticola juncidis | reverse complement strand
AAGAAAAGAAAAGAAAAGAAAAGAAAAGAAAAGAAAAGAAAAGAAAAGAAAAGAAAAGAAAAGAAAAGAAAAGAAAAGAAAAGAAAAGAAAAGACAGAGAGGAGTCTGCCTCTTGTTGCCCCAGCTCTCTCCCAGGCAGTTCATCTTACACTGCTGCTCCCTTCTGGCCCACAGGTCTCAGGCTTGGATTGTGCATGGGCACAGAACAGTATGCTGTTCAAACAAACCAATGCACCATTTGAGATGCCTGTGGCCCCTGCTGTGTCCCATCTAGATATATTAATAGGTCACAAGTTAAACCTGGGTGTCTGCTTGCTCACTTTTTGAAAATAAAGCTTATGTGCCAGGCGTTGTCCATAAGGTCACCCGCACAAGGCGTCTATTTAGTCTCAGAGTCGGCAAAGCCAGATCAGTGGTCTGGGGAGAAGAAACAGCTACTTGAACTTTATAGGTTAAGAAAATCCCCAGCTAAAGTGGATCATCGTTGTTAAGTTTCCAGTTACATCCAAAGAAATGTCAACACTGATGTTTTGCGATCGGGAGGGTGAGTAATTTTACCTACGCACATTTTTCTAGACTTTGGCTTTACAAGGTGTTCCCAGATTGGAGCCGTATTGTTTCTTCTCAGGTCTAGTCTGCAGATTCCAAGTGCAAAACAGAATTTCTTTCTTCCACTCATTTCTTTTTATATCTAATCTACTCTTTAAGAGGACCCTCAAAGTCTCCTGTTTTTTTTTTTTTTAAGCAGCAAGTCATTGCTGACAAGTGGGAACTGCAAACAGGATCTTTTAGGCTCCACTGACTTGTTTTTAAAAGACTCAACTGAACTGTGACTTCACATTAAAAGTGTGCAAAACTCAACCAGTGATTCAGTAATTTTCTGTTCTCCAGCTTTCATGTGCAATAATAAAAGTTAGTCTGGAGGGATAGCTTGTATTTCTCTATCATGATTTTACAGAAATTAATCCATTAATTAATTGTGGCTTCCAGAGATGCAGTTGAATGGTATTATGACAGACACAATTAAAAGTCTCATTGATGACAGGCCAAAAAAAATCACAGAAAATGAACAGAGCTGTGGCAAACAATTTAAACCATCCAGAGCTCAAACATTGGTGGATTTATCTGGGATACCTACCACATAGGTTGGCTATTGTCCTTATTCTTCTCCTTGTTATTTATTTATGTCCAGATATATGGATGATGTTTCATAAAATAAATCAATGTCACATGCAGGAATATAGACACTAGACACACTAAGATGATTTCCTTTTGTGGGTTTACACAGACACTTATGTCAAAGACAAAAATGTTTATTCACACCAATGAGCCAGTCTCAGCTTCCTGATAGACTCATCAAAGGGCATAATTACTTTCCCTGAGATCTTTCAATCTGCCCCAGTCTTACAGCTGAAGGAGGAAATTGCTTTCCCACCCTGGGAAAATGTAGAAGGTTTTGATTGCTTCCTCCTATTTAGAGGGATCCTTGGGATATATCATATTACCAGCTTCCAGCACCCACCACAAGGACTCAGAGAGCAGAGAGTGCTGACCAGAATTTGGCCCAGGTACAGAGTCAGAACTTCAGCCTTTTCAGTCTCCACAGACTTGAGCTGAATGTAGATACAGCCTTCTTCAAAATGGTGAAGAAAAAGCTGATGAAGTACCTTGGGCCTAAGAATTGGGAATTTTTTCCACCATCTCTAAGAGAGTAAAAGCCTTTCATCTGCTAGATAGAGAGTAAATAGAATGAGTAAGAGGAGAGCAGCAGTCTCCCATGCAGCCCCCAACTTGGGAAAGCAGGTGGAGTGAAGAGGAGAAGCCACCTTTCAGTTGTGTTTTAATGAACAAGTTGTTTGTTCTTCCATGTCCTTTGATGAATGGGTGTTTTCCTTCAAAAGCTGACGTTTGTCTTTCATTACGCCCAGCATATGCTCTACTAGGCAGGACCATTTTTCTACTCTAGATAAATAAACATGAAAATGAATTTATCTCACAGAAGCATGTTCTCTTTCAAGTCTGGCACAAGCCTGCCCTCTCCCCCAATAAATCTCTGGCTAAATGTGTACTCCTCAGCAATCCCTCTCCCTAACATCAAATGGAGACATTTTCTAAGCTCCCATCTCCCCACAGCTCAGGAAAGCTGCCACTGACTCCAGGCACTTAGAGGCAGTGATTTAAGTACAACTCTCAGCTGAATATGAGAGGTCTTTATCATCAAAAAGAAATTTTTCCAAACCAGAAAGCATCCAAACCCTTTTCCCAGTGAGTGGTGGATAGCATTTTAACCCTCAAATTATGGGGCTGATGTGAAACAACACAGCCTGCAGGCTCTGGCATGAGATCTGCTGTTGGATGGAAGTTGGGTAGTGTAGTATGATGCCAGGTAAAGTCTCCTCTTTGAGAAACAGACTGTTCATTTGTGTACAGGCCTGTGGATAAAGCTGGTTAAATTTTCAAAGGCAGTTTTAGTTTCCTTCCAAACTTGGTCCTATCTGCTGTTTGTTCTTTGTTGGTTCACAGCCTGATCCTGCACATAGTTTCTTTGGGTTTAGACACAGCAAAACATGTCTAGAAATGACAATTCCTGAATGTGTCTGTTACTGCATGCCTTAAACCCACTGAATTGTACTCTGAAACCAAGGCACACATGGGCACTTTGCAGTTTCTCACCTTCAGCACATGAGGGACGTGTCTCTTGAACCACTTCAGACAAAGAAAGAAAGCTGGGTGACAGTCCTTCACATTTCTGCACAAACAATTACTCAGCTTATGTCAATGAAACTTTTGCAATCTGTCAGTATTTCCACAAATACCACAAGTAGTTTGGTCAAATAATGGCCCTGATTCATGAAGTATGTGCCTGGCTCTGGCTGCACATTGGTGTCTCCTTGAAGTCAGTGATACTGAGGTGTATCTGTGGTTATGTGCATGTTTAAGTGCCTTTGAGTGCTTAACTGATCTCTTGAATAGACCCAGAATTAGTCATTCAGTAACACCTGTCCTACTACTGGACAAATAATAAATCAACCTGGTCAAGCTGCCTCTGAGCTCATCTATGAAGCATGTTGTGATGGCAACCACTGAGAGTGCAGGTCTGACTATTACAGACACATCCCTGATATGTGGGAGGTGAAGAGCATTCCAGGACTTTCTGAGAAGCTTGACTTTGAAACAGGGCATACAAACCTGAGACTGATCTCTTTCTCTCACTCAAGATTTTGTATTCTGAGTCCTACAAGAGAAATTAACTCAGTATGAATGGGATTGTGCTCCTTGAAACTTTCAAACTGCATTGCAAATGCATTATAACTATTTTGTAAGCCCCTGTTAAGTTTCAGCTTCCTTGATTAAAGAATAGCAACACTGCTAACACAGCTCCAGTCATTGCAAAGGTTGTTGTGGTGACTTGGCCTGGACCATACCTCAACCCCACCCTCAAATTTGCATCACCCCCACACCACTGCAGCACCACTGCCCTCAATTTGTTCCTACCGCAAGGAAGGTAGAAAATCACTTTACTTGGCTAAGTTTTACCCCATTCTTCCCCCTTGAGAAGGATGACTTTGTCTTGCTGATGATCTCTTTCCCAGTAATGTTTTTATTGATCATATAAAAGTGTTGAGCTATGTCTCACTTAGGCTGCATTCTGCTCTTAACTGGATTACCATACAGAGAATGTTACAATGGGGCTCCGAGGTCTGCTGGGTCAGCTTGGTAAATGATAGCACCTCTTGAAGCTATAATGGATGAGAGTATCCTTGATAAGATTTGACACTTGTACTATATATGCTGTCACAGCAAACATTTTGCTTTTTTCTTGATGTTTTTAAGGTCATAAATACTGGTCTCTAATGTTAAGTATGTGAACCTCACATTAATCACACTGCCAGGGAGAGCAAAGCGCTTTGCTCATAAACTGAAATGGAGCACAGTTAATCTATCAATGTTCTGTAATGAGGACTATTATAACAAAGTATTTAGGTTGATTTACTGATGGGCTACACATCTCTGGTAATGGTCACACATCAGTAAAAGAGCAAAGGGGCCATCTGGATCACCAGGAGTCTGAGATTTATTGAATAATGTGAAGATCCCTCTTTATCTTTACTGTAAAGTTCTTAAGCTCATTCTTTATCAGTTCACTTTTTCAAGATCAGTCTGCTTACCGGGGTGTCACTGCCCAGTTTACATTTAGGGTAGTCTGGCCCCTCAATTTCAGTATTTTCAAATACTTCCTTCAGTTTCAGAGATAGGACAAGAGAAAGCAAAAGTATTTTGCTGATTTGAGAACTACCTTAAAATAAATAAAAGATTTTTTAAAAAAGCTAAAATCAATCAGCCTGAACAAGACTTTTATTTAGTCTTTATACTGTGTAATCTGTGTCTACTATCCTCCCACAGACATTTGATCCCTGTCAGGAGCTGATGTTAAATAGATACAGAACACATCTGCCACCCCTACCTTGAAAATTTTAAACCTGGATATTATCAGGTAGTTAATCACAGTAACAATGATCTGCTCAGGAGACAGGAATAATCTCCCTTTCCCTTATCTGCATTAGAAGAAATACCTGCACCTAATTAGCATTTACCCATTTGGGCTTGATACATTGAAGAGCTCTGGAACATTTTTTAAAAATGCTCACATGACAACAGGTGAACCATTCCCATTGAGGTATTATTTTTCCTGCTCATGAAAGATTTTTGCCAAAGGGTCCCTACCTCTATGCAAGAAGCACCAGACAGCACACTGGCAAGTCTAGGAGCTGGGCTTGGGGGGACTGTCTTGGGGCAACACTCCCAGAGGTACATAGTGGGAAGGCAGTGAAAAGTGAAGAACCAGGACTTCTAAACCCCAAACCAGTTTAATTTAAGGTGCTCTTCAACAAGGTCAATATTCAGAGCCC
This sequence comes from Cisticola juncidis, assembly GCA_013400215.1. NCBI lineage: Eukaryota > Metazoa > Chordata > Aves > Passeriformes > Cisticolidae > Cisticola > Cisticola juncidis. Next base: position 10,339 of record VXBR01002968.1, on the reverse strand, counting down.
CAATAAGGCTAGGAATGAAAGCTCCTCCTTCCAGCTCTGCTTTATCTAGGAGAAGCTTCAAAATATTTATATAAACATGCTTTATTTAGGATGCTTCATCTGGTGGGTGTTAAAATGAAAACACCAGGTTTACACACAAACTCCTCACCTTTCCCATATGGGACCACCTGTGCACCATCCACACAAGTGTGAACATGGACAGTCCCTTTCTAGTGTGGAAATAGTGCTTAGAGGCATTTTGCTTACTGCAGGTAAATTCAGTCTCGAAGGGAAATCAGCTGGTCTGAGTTTCAGAAACCAGCAGATAAAACTTTGAGTTCATTGAGGCCATCAGGTGAGTAGGGCAGTCCTTAAAAAAAAAGTTTAAAAATTCCTTCCTCCATTTGCACAGGCAGCATTGGAAAGAAAATGACCTCTCAGGAAAAGGAAATTCTCCAAATACCATATTCAGCTGTGGAGTGCCAGGCTTCTCTTGCCACTGGATGCAAAGAAATCACCTCAGCTGCACAGTCATCAAGACAGGCCAAATTTGGTTGAAGAAATGGGACAGGAGAGGCATTTCTTCTAAAAGGTCATCAGTAATACAAACATGCTTCTTAAAAGACCCTCTCAGTCCCTGTCTGGCTCCAGTTCCACGGGAGTGATGATGGTTTATGCCCTTGCCTGTTCTGCCAGCACAGCTCTAGTCTGTGCTGAACATGTTGAACTGCCACTCATTTGTAATGAAAAGTGACTGCTTGCTCCAAACTCTGCAAAGAATGAAAAGAAAAGCCAGATCAGAAAATAGAAGTGGCCACAGAGTGCCTGGGACAAGAAGTGCCACTGTCTAAGGGCAACCAAAAATACACTTTTCTCCCACTTGGCACATTCAGAGATATCAGGCAGTGAGACCCAAGGATGAAGACCCAAGAGGAGAATGAGCCAACAGGAACCCAGACTGCAGCCCATGGGGAGACCAGAAAGACTTGTCAGGCATTTCTTGCTGTACTTTAGACTTAAAGACCATTGTGCAGCTGTATTTCTTTAGCAGACTAAGAGATTGCTAGATTGAACAAAGGGATAACACAGGCAAAGGTGTTAGAAAATAAAGCCAAAAGAAACTTTCAGCCAAAAACTAATGTACCATTACCATTCAATAAAGTGCTTTGCCTTGCCTTCTTCAGGATGTAGAAAAGATTTTTTCCCTGTACTTTTTCGTCTTCACTTTACTTTTGCTCATTTCCCCCTCTCTCTCTGTTTTTTTTTTTTTTCTTCCTCTAATTTCTGCATCTCTTGGATTTGAATACACCAAGAGTTCTGGATCTGAACCTGTATTCAGATCCATATTTCACCACTTGCTTCTGTTTTTCTAGGAGGGGACTCTGAATGACAATGTGCTCAGACTGTGGGAGAGCACAGGCCAGATTTCAGCTTGTGTGCTCTGGTTAAATGGCATCTGACCTGGGCTAAACAATGTTAAAAGTCACTTAATTTAAATTTTTAGAGGGATAGGAAAGGTAGATTAGTAAGGAACAGTCCAAGCATAAATCCCTCACAATGCACAAACTGCAAACAGCTCCTTCCCAGTGCATCCAGACCCCAGGAATTTCATCATTTGCTGCAAGCCTCATCTATGAAAGCAGCCCTAGGAATTTTAGATATTTTAAACCTGCTGCTGTTTGTTGGCTAGTGATTCTGACAGGAGATTTTTTTTAACCATTTTTAACTGATGATCAAAATAGTGACTGTCCTCAGAGCACTGGGAAACTGTGAAGCAAACAGCATTTCTCTTTTGCTATGGAACACCTGTGAAGCCTTTGCTTATCTCACAGGTAGAAAGTAATTTGTAAAAATTTGTAAAAGTAACTTTTAGAAATGCCTTGGCTTGATTTATATGTTGCCAATGCTGGTATTTAAGCAAGGGATATAATCACTCAAGGTCTTCTCCTTAGATAGTGGAAGGAATGAGGCACCACCAAAAGATGCAGGGCAGATGGGCTCAATCTGGGCAACATCTGCACACTACAGCAGCAGCCTAAACTGAGCTTGGGTATTTCAATGAAATATCTAGGTTTGGAAAGATATTAACCTGGGTTTGTGAAATTGCTTTATTCACTTTTCAGTAATGTCACTGCCAATGCAAGTGCTTAAATATGTCATCAAAATCTTCACTTTATGTTGACCTAGACTGGAAGAAAAACTGATGTGCCAGTGTTTATGATGATTAATGTTTCCTAGAATAGCTAAGAATACCTAATAGCTAACACCAAGAATAGCTAATTTGCAGGTAGGGATTGATGGGAATTAGGACAATGCTATAAGTATTTTAGCTTGCACAATGTTGGAGTAGGAAAACTCTTGCATGGAAGGCAAGACATGTCACACTTTTGGCAGACAAATCATCCTGGAAATAGATACAATGATATTTAAAATAGCCTTGCTTGAATTAGGTTTATTCACCAAGCCTGGAGGGTTGAGGATAACTCAGAGGATATATGGCTATGTATGGGCTGCCATATATTCTGTTCTTAAGAGAGTTACTTCTCTGGAATCACAGCATGTGTGCTCTCCAAAAATCCAGCTCTACCCTCAGCTACTAAATCAAGCATTTACCCTGGGGCTTGGTTTGCTTATGTACTCAGACATTGAAAAGGGCAGTGGTACAGACAATGCTGGGCCCCACTTCCCATGAAAATCCCAGTCATGTTTTCCTGCATATCTATCCACTGAAGAGGCTGCCCAGCAACCCTGCTTTGTATAAACAGGCTGGTGAAACCCCAAGAGCAGAGAAATATATTTTGAGTCCAAGTTTGGAGTTGAAATAGAGCAGAATCATCAGAAAGAGTGTAAATCAGAGATGAAATCCCCACTTAACCCTGATAACAAGGTCTAATAAAGAAGTGCCCAGCCCTTCTCTGACTTGCAATGCAGTGCTCCCCTGTTGAGCTCCACCAGGAACCCCAGATTCTTGCCCTCTCAACTACAGAAAGACTTTCTTGCAGGGCAGTGAAAACTACAATTTATACACCTTAAAATTATTAAATGAGTCGTAGAGTAAAAATAGGGGCCGGGGCTCAAGCACCTCTGTTCTCTGACACCTCCTGGACCAGCCTGGCTGATCTCCATCCCCGGCACTGCACAGGTTGTCAAGTGGGGAGGTGTGGGAGAGCAGGGACACTGTTTATCCCTGGGAGGGCAGGGAGAGGAGCCAGGCTGGGCTGAGTGAGCCGATGAGTGCCGGGGAGCAGACACGGCCAGCAGACCCTGTTTGCCAAGGCAGGGAGTGCATGGGGTGTGAGACCCAGCTCTGTTGTTGTTGTCATGTCCTAAGGAGTGAGTGCACTGGATTCTACATGCCTGCGTGTTTGATCAGGAGAGAGCCACTGACAGAGGATAAATAAACAGAGATAAAAACAAGATTAAGCAGGTCCTTCTGCTTATCGCTGCCTCTTTATCCCTATTGATCTGTGCCTGGTCGCTTTTCATCCAGCCTGGATTCCTCACATGCTTGAACCACGAGCTGTCACATCTAATTAAAAATGTGATACAAGGTTTTGCATGCAGCAGTGAGTATTTTCCAGTGATGGGCAGCTGTGTGTTCAGCACTCTGCCCTTCTCTATGAAAACTCATTTTGCTGTTGTGAAATCCTGCTGGGATAACAGTGTGAACAGGAAATAAACAACCTGCTTTTTGGTTCAATCTTCAGGACATGTCCGGTCTCAAGAGTGAAAATGATGGTCACCTTGTCTAAATCTCTTACCCTGGTAGAGAAAAGTTAGCTTTCCACTTCTGTCTGTTTAGTGGGGACATTTCTCTCTTCTCGGGGGTACCAAGGTCACCATGGTAGATGGGCCACAGAGACACACAAACCCTTCTCCCCTCCTTGCTTGCTAGCCAGCTCTTTCATCCATTTGGATGTTTCCAAAGAAAAAGTCTGATCACTTCATTTCAACCCATCCCCTTCCCACACACTTCTGTATGTTGTAATTTTTTCTCATCTCTCTGGGTTAAGTGCTGCGTTCATTCTCATCAGATCACTCTGAACTCACTGAATAAACTTTTTTTTCCTTAAAACCATTAAAATATGACAGGTAAATATCATTGGGGCAGTGTGTCCTTCTTCATAGAGATGTTTTTGTACACTGAGCAGTTGTGGGCCCATAAATATCACAGATGTTTAAGGTATGCATAGATGTCTAACAACATCCAGGACATAGCTTTGAGTTCAAAATTAAGTCCCCCATTTTGTGCACCTAAGACAAACTGGACTAAGTTAGGGGGTTACCAGCGCAAGGGTGAACAACTCAGAAAAGGAAACACAAATAGCACTGTGTTTTTTGCCTGATTTTTTAATATCTAGATTCTACCATACTCTGTTTAGTTTTGTTAAAACATTGAATAAAAAAAACTCTTGAAAATGTCTTTTCATTGTGATTTTATGATCTCTGCAAACTATTAGAACTCTGGTTTTGGCTTTGGTTTTTAAAAGTGGCTGGTGGCTTTAGGTAAGGCAAGATTTCTGAAGGTTAGGGCCAATGTTATTAGGGAGATTGGTGGAGCTGGGGAGTAAAACCAGGCATGATTATGGAGACAGAGTCTGATTCCTCCAGTCTGATCCCTTCTAGGTGTAGCACTAGGCACCTTCATTTGTCAGGGCTAAAACATGTTAGCAATTTGGAGACTTTGCTGAGCTCTTCCCCCTTCTGAAGTCAGACCTGACTGTGTTTCAGGTTGAGAATCCAAAATTATAGATATTTTGGAAAAGACAGATAGTGTCACTCCTTTGCTTTTGTAACTTTTTTGGCTGTCCCTAGGAATAAGACATTTTACCTCAGATTTACTATGCAATCCAAGAGGCAATCAGTGTGAGCAGGGTTTTTATTCATTCTTTCCTACGCCATCATTCGAGACCTCCTGTTTTATTGCTCACCACTAAGACAATATCCTTAGACATGAAATATATGTTGCCAGCCCTCCCCCATCTCACTTCTCTCCCTCTTTTTTCTTCTGAGGAGAAAGAAAAGAAAACTTCTTTTCAGGATACATTGTAGGGAGTGCTCATGAACTGGCAATTTATTTTCTCCTAGGTTTGACACTGCCAGGCCCTTAGTGCTTTTATTGACTCTGGCAAAACACAGTGACAATTATTTTTGTTGGTTTCAAACCCCTTCTCCAACAGAGTGTGAAGTCAGCAGGTTTTTTTTGTTGTTTCTTTTTTTTTTTTTTTTTGCATGCTGAGCATGCCCTTTTAGACACCCTAAGAGGAGCAGAGGGAAAGATGATGGCTTTTTTTCATTTTTATCCACTTGCACTTTGGCATTCCCTGAACGGACCTTTTGTTTTGAGGCTGACAGATGAGAAGTGGGTTGATGGTCATGGAGGAAAGCGGAGCTGAGACATCTGAAGGTTCCTACTCTCAACAGCCTGTTTTCCTGCACATCCCTTCTGGAAGCCCTGAGCATTTCCCTCTGTGTGTGCACACACAACACACCCAGAGAGGACAGAAGTCCTCCCACTCCTCTCTGGTCACACACGAGCACCCAGCCAGAAATCTCCAGTCCTTGTTTTCCTCTGGTCCAATACCCTTGAGAGCACAGAGCCTTCCAGGTCACCCTGAACCCTCTGCTGGGCTGTGAGGGGTCACAGTGATGGTAAAAAGGGGTTGTTTCTCAGAAAAAACTTTTAAACGACCCTTGGCAGAAGTTTCCTGGAGCATTCGTGGCTTGTGGGATGTGCAGTAGCTCAAGCATTTGTTTAAAGCATTTCATGCTATCCCCTCCATCTCCACTTATCTGTTCCTGGCAAGGCCTAGGAAAGGCAAATGGCCCCAAAATAATGACAGTGTAGACTCAGCCTGTGGGATGCCTCACAAACTGCATATCAGTTACAGCAATTTTGAACATGATTTGTAAAGGTTTACAGACCAGCAAAGCTGCTTGGGAAGGAAATAAAAATATAAGGCAATATTTCAGTCTCCTGCTAGGAAGAATAGAAAAAGTTTCTTCCCTGTCTCACAGCGATGAAATTTAGATTTCAAACACTGTAGATCAGTTTTTCTCTTTCTACCCACTCTACAAAGAGGCTTTGACTATTTTCTATTCATTTATCACAAAAGGATAATCAGTTTCTGACCTGGAAACACAGTAGATTAAGATTGGTCTTCCCTGGCAGAGGAGCTGGAGAATTGTGCAAAAATATTTTTCATTTAAATTATTTCTTCAAACTTTTTTGTCATATTAAACAAAATGTCTCTATAATATTCTGAAAAATGTTAAAAATTGCTGAAACTTACTTCCCAAGTAAGCCATCATAGTGAACATTGCTGCTTACTTAGACAGAAAAACTTCCTGTCAATTAAAAAGCATTTGCTAGAGATAATGCCCCACTTCTACAGTTGTGATAGCGAGTAAAGTCTCAAGTTTCCATTGACTTCCAAGGATGCTCTCCCATAACCATCACCTTGTCTCAAACTGTGAGAAAATGAAGATGTAAATAATCTTTTCCAGATGGTGTGACCTGCTGGGGCAATTGAATTGATCAATAGACATCAATACCTCCCTCCAGACAGAATCTGTCAAATGCAGAAGGGTTTTATTTGCACTTTGCACAGGAAGATGGAGAATCTGCTAAGCTAAAGAACAGCTGAAGGACAGTTTTAAAAAATCCTGGGCGTGGTGGAGAGGTTGGCCTGAGGTGTCCCTGTTTTCCAGAAATCCCACTCATTCGTGCCCATGTGTTACCATTAGGTATTGCTCCTGGTGTGTGAGGACAGATGGCTCAGGTCATGCAGGACAGAGATCTGAGCAAAATTCCCTCTCTCCCAGACAAAGGACTTGGTGGTCCTGGACTGAAGTCACCTCGCTGGTTTTGAAAGCAGGATGGATCGTGTGTCCAGATGGTTGATTATTTCAGCAACAAAAAGGGAAATTCCTATTTGCCCCTACAAGAACAGACATGCAAAGGTACATTTCTGTTTTTGTTTGCACAAAGCCACAGAAAATACTGTGCTGACTGTGCAGAAGACAGGCCTCCTCACCCCTCCATCAGCACCTTGGTGTCCCACCACCCTGAGAGGTTTTTCTCCTTGGATTTGTGTCACAGATCACTGGATGGGTGCCACTGGTGGCTTGGCCCAAGGATGGACTCTGGAGGCCATCACCTTGATCTGCCCTCTCACTGCTGCCCTTTTCTCTCCACAGCAGCTCCCAGGACGTGTCTGTGGTTCTGATCCAGCTGCAGCTTCCTGCAGGAGCCAGCCAAGGGCTTGTACAAATTGCTCCTCGTTTGCTGTTGTAGGGCTCCTGACAGCAGCTTTTCAGCTTGGACTGAAAACTGTTTCTAGTTGGTGTCTCCCCACAAGGGATGTGTTATTACAAGTAGGAGTTCAGTGCTTGAGAGCTGTGGATGAAGGAGGGGAGGGAATATCCCTTTCAAACCAAGGGTGCCCCACAGCAACAAGCTGTGTCTACTCACCAGCCTCTCCAAGCTGCCTCTCCCTGCTTTTTGCTTTGGCAGGCCCTCCCTTCCACCATGGAAGTACAACTGGCCACAGCCTCCGTGTGCCCCCAGCAGGCAGGGACAGCCAGCCAGGCACCTCAGAGACTCCCAGTAGCAGCCTCCAGCAGGGTGAGATGACCCTGCCAGAATTTCCAAAGCATTAAGTCAATTTGAGAGGGATTACTCTGCCAAATGTAGTAATTAATTAGAGAGACATGTTTCAGCATGAGCTTTTCATTATCTAAAGGGCTCAACATGCCTTTGTGGGCCCTGTGCTAGCACTATCAAGGGCCATCAAGCTCCAGCCCTTCCCACTGTGTGTGCTTCACCAGTTCAGTACCATTTCCCCCTCACTGGTCTCTTTTCCCTTGGAGTGCCTATCTTCAGCATGCTTGTTTGCACAGAATTCTAAAATGGTTTGGGTTAGAAGGACCTTGAAAATCATTTAATTCCAACAACCCCAGCAAGCGCTGGGAAAGATCTTGATCTTTCAAAGAGTATGGCTGAGGCTACAGTGAATATTTTCCTGATCCACTCTGAACCAAAGCAAATCTGGCTGTGGGAGAGGTGGGAGTTATGCTGCTGTACTTTAATGTGAAGAGTGTTCTGAGGAAGGCAAAGGCACAGCAGCTCAGCAGAGTTGTTCTGGCATTGGAGGATGCATCTCCTCTTTCCATGCACTCTGGCAGAAATGACAGCCTCATATTTGGAGTCAGGCATGTCCCTACTCCTGATCTGAAGTTTCAGTGCAGCTCTGAGCAAGTCACTTGAATTCCCTGAACTCTGATCTGTGATGTTGTGATGCAATTTTCATCCTCTCTCCTAGCTGAAAATGTACAGTTTTGAATACTTAAATTTGACTAGTCCAGTCCTGCTTCCAGCATCTGTTAAGAAACTTGGCATGCTGGTCTTCTGCAGCACCAATGAAAGGTCAGTCTCCTTCTGTGTCTTTTTAACTCAACCATAAGTCTTATTTTTATCATGCAGTGTCCTTGTTGCTTTGTGAGCGCATACTGAGAAGCAGCTTTTGGTGGAATCAGTACACAGAATTTTTAACAACAGAAGTGTTGCTGTCATGGTCTAACAGGAAGTCCTTTGCCAAAATTCAGGAAGGAAATTGTCATCATGAGCAGTAAAGAGAACTTAGCTCTTTCATAACATCTCAAAGTGAGAGGCATGATCTGGGATATGCCTGCCTAACTTGAGGGAAGCAGAGGCGACAAGATTTTGGAATCAAATGCTGTGTAGATCAGCATTTTCAATTCAATCTTTTGAATTTTTGAAAAACAAGTATGGATTGGCAAGTAACTAGAGAAATACCGAGAGTGTTTATTTTACCTAAACTCCTAGACATTTTAGTATTAATGGTTGGTATGAGCATTTCCAGCAACTGATCTTTGGGAATTACAATTCTCAGAACAATCCCATTCATTATTTCAGCCCACTTCACTTGAAGCTCCAATTTCCAAATGAAAATTGAAGGAGGGAAAACACACATTAAAAGGAAAAGTAAATAGAAGGATTCCAACTACTGATTTTCATTTGAGCATCTTATATTGATTTTCCTTCTTTATAATTATGCAATATAGAGTGCATCTTTTCTTAATTCATCTAGTCATAGAATCATTACAGCTGGAAAAGGGCTTTATGATCACTGACTCCAAACATTAACCCAACACTGCAAAGTTCACTGTTAGACCATGTCCACAAGTGCAACGTTTACATCTTTTAAATGCCTCCAGGTTTGGTGACCTCTGCCCTTGAAAGCCTGTCCCAATGTTTGACAGCCCATTCCATCAAGATATTTTTCCTAAAATCCACTCTAAACCTCCCCTAGCACAACTGGGGGCCATTTCCTCTTGTTCTGTCACTCTTTATTTGCGAGGAGAGGCCGACTCCCACCTGAGCACAGCCTCCTCTGAGGGAGCTGCAGAGAGCAATAAATTCTCCCCTGAGCCTCTTTTCCCCAGGCTCAGCACCCCCAGGCTCCCTGAGCTGCTCCTCATCAGACCTGTGCTCCAGACCCTTCTCCAGCTCCATTGCCCTTCTCTGGATGCCCTCCAGCCCCTCAATGTCTTTCTTGGAGTGAAGGGCCCAGAACTGAGCACAGGATTCCAGGTTAGATCCCACCAGTGCTGAGTACAGAGGGCTGATTTGTGCCCTGGTCCTGCTGGCCACCACTGCTGACACAGGCCAGGTGCCATTGGCCTCCTTGGCCACCTGGGCACCCCTGGCTCCTGTTCAGCCACTCTCAGCCAGCACCCCCAGGTCCTTTTCCACGGGGCCCTTTCCAGCCACTCTNCCCTTTCCCCCGGGCCCTTTCCCAGCCACTCTGCCCCAGCCTGCAGCACTGCAGGGGTTGTTGTGACCCAGGGGCAGGACCTGGCACTTGGCTTGGTTGAACCCCAGAGCACTGATCCAGCCTGTCCAGATCCCTCTGGTGTCATCTGCAAAGTGAGTATGCACTCAATCCCCTTGTCCAGATCATCAGTAAAGATTAATATCTTTAGAACTGTCCCCAGCACTGAGCCCTGGGGGACATCACTGGCGATGGCCCCTGCTCAATGTGCCTCCATTCCCCACCACTCCCTGGGCTCAGCCATCCAGCCAGGTTTCAGCCCAGCAAACAGTGCCCCTGTCCCAGCCCTGAGCAGCCAGTTGTCTCCAGGAGAATAACGTGGGAAACAATGTCAAAGGCTTTACTAAAGCCTGCCCAGAGAGCATGAGCAGTCCTTGTTTTTTGCTCTCTCAGTGAGTGGAGGAGTTCCTCCCCCAGGTGCCCTCCCTGCAGCCCAGCTCCCTGGTGACAGTGTGTCCCCACCAGAGCTGTGCCTGGGCAGCTGCCCCAGCTGTGGTGCTGGG